>UESW01004572.1:66427-256315 GCA_900491605.1 Calamus simplicifolius | reverse complement strand
TACAACGACTGTGAGGGATTAAAGCTGAGGCTTGTTTCATCATTCCAAAGGAAGAAGAGGAAAAGAAGAAAAGAAGAAAAGCTCAAATTCAATCATCTCCAAATAGGCTTTTCTAAACTTGTTTACTTTATTTTGAATATTTGCTCAACTAAGGAGCTGTGAATCATTGTAAAACATTCTTATATTTGTTTGTGCTAGTTCTATTAAGGGGATTGAACTAGTGGAGGTTGTTAACCTCGGGTCAAGCTAGATTAGCTTGAGTTTAGGGTTTTGTGCTGGTGAGCCCAGAAAACCGGCTGGGTTCGTTGTGATCCCGGAGGAAAAACAACAAGTTGTGAGTTGTGCTCTTGTAAAACAACTCGGCTGTAATCTAGTTGGTTATAGTGTGGACCCAAGTGAATCTTGGGAGTGAACGTAGGTGTTGGATACACGACCACTATAAAATCCTTGTGTTTGTCGTGCATTCATTATCTCTATCTTTATCTCCTTGTTTGTGCTTTATATTTGCATTGCAATTAATTTCATTTGTCTTAGAGCATATAATTTTTTTAAAAAGGTCAAATTTTTTAAAGAACCCAATTCATCCCCCCTCTTGGGTTGCCATCTGGGCCAACAAAAGAGTCGTTTAATAATGCAATAGCAGAATTATTATTAGATACATTATCAAAAGTAATTGATATTATTTTATTATTAATATTATATGAGCATGCGGTTTGATAAATAATATTTGAAATTTGTTGTCCTGAATGCGAAAAATCAAAAGCATGAAAAGCAATAATTTATTTATTTAATTGTCAATCATTATCAATATAATGAGCAGTAACAGCAATAAAATAATTACTACCTAACCAAATATCATAAATTAAAGAAATTCTAGCATTTAAATTTGAGAGGCTTTCCGTTAAACTTTGTTTCATTGCTAAAAATTTATCATAGCCAATCTTCTAAAGGTACGACTACTATTTCTTTTATAAACAGGTTGTAGGCCTAATTGAACATATCTTTCAAAATTATAAGATTCAGATAAACCAAAAGGTAATTCATCTTCAACTATCCATCTTACCAGTAATTTTTTTTGATTTTTGTGGTTATATGCAAAATTGCCTACAAGTGATCCCTCTTATATATTAAGGAGTCATTACTGACTGGAATCATGCATCCTATGACTCTCTTGATGTCTTCTTAGATGCCCTGTTCCCCCAGCACTAGAACAACTGTAAAGTTTTGCACATTTTTTACATTTTGCTTTATAAACTCCATCAACCATAATTCTATCAAAATCAATCCAAACATTACTAGTCCTCTTACGAGAAGAGGTTTGACACTCACTGACACTAGCTATAGATAGAACTGGAGTTGGGATTGGGGTTGGGGTCCTTGGGGATTAGTTTCCTCACCCTCAGAAAAAGCGTGCATGTTAAAATTACTTTTGTTAAAAGATGTCATATCTAAAATTTTTAATTAATAAATGCAAAAAAATAAAAACTAACCCACAAAAAGGAATTGAGAAAAGATCAGAGGAGGAGGCGTGGAGCCGAGATTTGTGAGCTTTCTCTTGAGCTCTCGTCTCTCAACAAGAATTAACCTTGTAGCACTTGACTACTTGCTTGAGCACTTGCCAGTTGTAAGAATACTTGCAAACTAAAAATTAAATTGCTAATCTACTAGAGCACTTGCTGGAAGAGAGAAATAGTAGTAACAGAGGAGTTGGTTTGGTGTGGTAAGAATGCGGGAGAGTTCATCTATTTATAAAATTTCTAATTTTTTTTCAAAACTACCCTTTGATGTAGCCGTTATATGATTGTTGGGAGGGATAAAATGGTCTAAACCTCTCTCAACAGCCTTTAACGGCTATATAGGTGAGTAGATGATTAGGTAGGACGAATATATAGGTAAAATGGTCTAAACCTCTAGTGGTATCAGAGCAAGTTAACCAAAGTAACGAAACAAGAATAAGAGATCAGAATTGAGTATAGGTGAGTAGATGATGAGGATTAGGTAGGACGAATATATTATCAAATAAGAATAGACATACATTTTAAAAAAGGGATTAGCAAAAATGTTTAGTTACTAATCTTATTCTTGTTAGGATCACATGGCTCCATGTAGAGGAAGGAGAGCTGCTAACAATGCTATCGAAGAATCTTCAAATTGACAAGTTAAATGATACTCTTATATAAGATGGAGTGAGTAATACTTTAGAAAATGCTCCAATTGCTATAAATATCTTTAATAATTTAGGCTTTGCTTTAGATCAAAGCTTAGGCAGAAGATCTCCCATTAAAGAGATATATCAAAAATATCTAACTTTTGTTGTTCTTCATTCTATTTTCTCTGTTTTTCACTTGAATTTTTTGCAAATTAGACATGGTGTAATATACAAATATACAAGGGCTATTTCAAGGATCATAATAATTCTCCATGTTTAGGGTTTTTTATCGACCTTATGATTGGACGATAAAGGCAATGGCAAACAGATGAGGAGAGGCCATGAAGCCAAGAGGCAATGGAGATGTAGTGTCGAATATTGAGATTTCATTTTAGAACTTGGTTTGAGTCTACCACAATCTCATAATAATGTTGATAATAGAGTGTAGAGAACATGTATAATTTCACAACTTTGTATTAATTTTGATAGAATTTGTATATTGTATTCGATTCAATAATATTTATCATTTTTAAGCCTGCATTCTGCTTTTCTTAACTAGGTTTCTCAACATCACCTAAAATTTATAAGCTTTCTCTCCTTTTTCCTATAGGATTGTTATCAAACATCCGTAGTCATTGGTTATAACTTCAATTTTTGATCATGGATACTTGAGCATGTTTTTTCGTTTCATATTTGGACTTCACTTTTTTGTCTATTAATAATTAAGTAATTCAATGCATGCCTATAAAATATAACTAGATTGCATCTTTGGTGGACGCTAATAGAAGAGAGCTTAACTTTGACGCGGGCGGGGCGGGGGAACGATTTTTTTTCTCTTAGAACTTTTAAAGCTCTAAGATTGGATGATTTATCTCTTTGCTTCTTTCAAAGATTTTGGGATCTACAAAAAAAGATGTTATAATTTTTTTGTCGGACCTTCACAAAAGCACTTTGGATATGCTTAGCTCAGTTATGCTTATGTAGTTATGATCCTTAGGAAAGAAGCTTACTATCAATGTATAATTTTTGTTCTATTAGTCTCTTCCCAGCACATATAATATTATTTTCAAGATGTTGGCTTATAAGATTTTTTTTCTTTTCTTATGGGAGAAGCACAATCAATATTTATCAAAGAAAGATCAATGATGGAGAACTTCATTGGTGTAGATAAGGTATTAACTTATTGTAGATGATCCGATACTTGAGTTTTTTTTGCAAACTTGACTTTATACAAACTTTGATAGAGTTAACTAGGGGTTCCTCATGGAAGTGTTGATGGATTATGAATTTGATTTCTCCAAACAGATAGAATGGATTCTCTCTTTGCTCTCTTTAGCGACAATTAGAGTGGTGATCAATGGCTATCCAAGTAGATGGATCAAGTGCTGGCAAGAGCTACATCAAGGGATGCACTCTCACCAGCCCTCTTCATATTGGTTGCTGACATGTTTATCAAATGTTGAAGTAAGTAGATTAGCTAGATGGTTTGAGGTATTAAAAATTCACTTTATTTATATGATGCCATAAGTATTCATTTACCAATAATTCTCTATTATTTTGTACTATGGAAGAGAGTCTCATATCCACTCTTCTTGTCTTTGAAATTATGTTGGGCTTCAAGATTAATTTCTATAAAAGCTTAGTGATTGTCTAAACATAAAAGAGAAGACAGTCCAAAATTTTACCACTCTACTTATAACTATAAGAAAGGAAGTTTTCCATTCACATACCTCGATCTTTGATGTAAGTAAGTTACTCTAATACTAAATTTGATTGAAGCAAGTCATTTTGATATCTAAAACACATGCATTAAAAGAAAAAAAAAGTAGAACACAAAAAAGAAAAAGAGACACTAAAAGACTTTTTGAAGTAGCATAATAGTTGGAGAAAAAAATTATAAATAGTTTATGGCTTATACTTTGGACAGAATAAGATTGCCTGGACTAAATATGATCAAATAATCAGTCATGGTAAACCGTGAATAGAAAATCCTCCTAAATGGGTATAAGAATGATCCAACGTGATCGAGATGTTCATGATGGAGTTTAAATTGCTGAATCTCATCGGCTTCTTCATCAATAGGCCAGACAAAACCTAGAAAAATTGGATCACTTTGAAGCCAAACCTATCGAATTGGGCCACTGCCATATAATTAGTGACCTGGGCCCCTATATTCACAAAGTTCTGTGAACCACTTGGGCCAGACTATTCACTATTCTTGCTTATATTCTAGCTTAACAAATCATGAATATAAAATAACCATTGTTGGCATTTGACGAATGGGGTTGAGCAAATAGTTTTGTTGTATTATTCTATTATTATCTAGTTTCCTAAAAGACAATTGTTATTTTATTCTCCCAAAATGAAAGGTCTGTTATGAGATCAGAAGGGACAAATTGTATCCTTTTATTTTGCTTTAGAAATACACGATCACAGCCTTTTCCCTTTTATGTTTGCAAATGAATGGAATCTATTGCACTATAAATGAAAGGAAGCATAGATGTGCTGTCGCATTTTAGAGTAACCATTGACTAGTAAAAAATTATCTATATTGAATCGCAGAACTCTTCGGATGCAACTCTTTGGAGATGGATGCCATCCAACTAAGCCAAGAAATTGGACTAAAGTAGTTATTCATTGCCTTGGCAACTACAAGACCGAACATTTCTTCTGCAAGAAAGAAAGAAAGAAAAAAAAAAATCTAAATGTATATGATATTAAACTAAGAGCCAATGTGCTGCCATTTACTTGATGCAGAAAATCAGAAACTTAATTTGTTTATTGATTATGACAACAGAAATGTACTCACTCCGACCTTAAAAAATAAAACCATGCATGCAATTCAACTATTATGTCCTGCAATACAATCCATCTCATAGTCATAACCCTTCATCGAAAGGAACCCCAGCGTCTTGCAACCAAGTTCCTCCATCTATCAATTGTGCAACCGTGAATTTCTCTACCTCTTTTGGATTTGTGATCACATGATGTCCAGGCCATGTCACTCGACCATGGTCTTGGCCCCTGGCCCATCATTTTTATACTCCCCATAATACAATGTATCATTTTTAGCCCTCCAGTAATGCCACCCTCCAGGATAAATGTGCCCGTCTAAGAACGACTGCATGTATACCACCCTCGCATGCACCCCCCATGGCCGACCAAGGTACGTTTTAACGGAGTGCATAATTGGTCGAAGGTTATCAGAAGGTAGGACCCTACACTTCTGGATTGACATGCCCATGTTATCGAGTGGATTGTCTCGTTTTTGTGCAGTGATTGCATTCCATGCGTGTTTTTGAGACTTTCGAGCAATGATGCTACAATTTTGGAAGACAACTGCAGCGTTTCCAAAGATAAAATCCATGGTACCTGATATCCAACAGTCACGATAGAATTGGCGATTGCTATGTACATAGAGCGTGTCTTGGTAGCCATCGATATGGCACCTATGGATGACGCTTCGGTTTCCATGAATGAGGGTGGCCTTGGACACAATCGCAAGACAAGAGGCAGGACTGGGGGCTGGAGCACATAGCTTAGAGGATTGAGGTTTATAGGAGAGAGTAGATGAGGGGAGCGGTAGCGCGATGAAAGATGTCAGGCATAATAGAGTGGCCAACGACGAGAGATGGAAAACAACAGAGCGGAGGGGCTCGACGGTTGGCTCCATCTCCATGTGAGCGCGTGTTTGCGCGTCCAAGAAGAAATGCGCCTCGCCTCTGACCATTTACTGGTCAAATAAGGAGATATAATATTAAAAGAAATGACGGTAAGTATATCTCCTATTAAAGAAAAAAGTTGACAGCTTGTCAAGAGGAAATTGTGGCGACTATGGCAAGAAATGAACTTGTTTAATTGGTGGTGGGATTATCTGCACCTACAAAAAGGAAAAAAAAAAAAAGAAGAGATATAATATTTTTATTTATTATAATTATTTATTGTATATTTTCATTGCAAATATTAATGCTATGCTTGGGTCCACTCATTTAGTTGCTGCTGTCACTGTATCTTGGATTAATTGATGAAAAAGGAAAGAAAGAGGGATGGGCTCAACAATTATTGAGTCCACTCGTTTATATGTTTAACATCAAAAATATAAATACAATATCAAATATTTAAATTGTATTTAATATAAATTAAATCTATAATTTGATTAAATATTATTAAATATTTATATGAAAAATTAAGAGTACAATCTAATTTAAGATAATTAGATTATTATAATTTTTGATAATCTTAAATTATCAAAAATTAAATACCAACAACGCATGATAATCTCAAAATAGGTTACCATGAATTAAAACAACCCTTAAAGATTAAGACTTGGGCCTATGAGGGCATGTAAGACATGCCTCTTAGAAATTGACTTTGATAACTAGTTTCAACTTTCAATTAAAGAAAAAATAAAGATCATATATGACATGAACTTTTTGGTAAGAAATCTTCTTCTCTTTCTCATCTCCAACTGCTATAAGTGAACTTGAGATCGGCTTAAGATGATGAGGAGGATTAAGAACTCAATCAAGAGCTCATCAAGTTAGTCATCATATTTTGTAGTGAATCAATCCGATCTCCTAGCCCATATCCATAAAGTCGCCAACCTGTTCATTGTGCAAACAATTAGATTTGTTGGACTGAACTCGGCTCGATCTAATCCGTGAGATCTGAATCTGGTCCAATTCAGGTTCAAATCTAGGAAACTTAGCAGTTGGTCAGATTTGAAATTTAGAGATCCCAAAGCCGGTGTTCTTCTAAGAGGACACTAATAAACTAAAACCAGTTAATTAGGACTACTCATAAATTCATAGCAATCCGAGACAAAAACCGTGCACGTACGCACCCTAACCCCAAAGTATATCCCATCTACACCCATTATGGGCACCGGAAATATATTACGTCTATAGTCCAAAAGTACAAATAAAACAGAGGTAGGAGACGTTTGGACCAAATAGACCACGTGCTCCAAGTTCCACACGGCAAAATTAAAGTTTCCAACTCACAAAATAGGCTAATTATTGGACAGGCTTGGTTATGCATGCAAACTAGCAGCGGCACTTTAATTTGGATAGGATCAATGAACATGATTCAAACTCTGGCACAAAATTGATAGGTACTTAGATTGGGCATAAATAAGCTCGAATCAAAATTGAACCAAGATATGATTGGTAAATAAATCATATCTTCGGTTCATCCACTAATTCAAAATTAATTTATATTTAATTTAATTATTAAATGAATCAATTTATGCAATATGACCGACAAACTCGAATATAACCCACTAAATCTATTTAACTCATCTAAGTTAATTTTGCCTATTAATTTTCAATTGTTAAGAATATTGTTAAATTGTTTTATGATTATTTTATAATTATAGATATGTATACTTATTTTATAATTAAATTAGTATTAGATTGGTACATAAATTATATAAGAAAAATAAAGTAAAATATGATTTCAAATTATTTGGATTAAAAATAAGTCATACATTCGTTCGACCCAAAAAAAAACTCAATTATCAAGCATGTGATACTGATTGTGTCATGTAATTAACCTACATAATGCACAAATTAGGGTGCCATCGCAATTAATAATATTATTGAAAAATCATTATACAGACAGGCTATCTTGCTAAT
This sequence comes from Calamus simplicifolius, assembly GCA_900491605.1. Taxonomy (NCBI): domain Eukaryota; kingdom Viridiplantae; phylum Streptophyta; class Magnoliopsida; order Arecales; family Arecaceae; genus Calamus; species Calamus simplicifolius. The sequence goes on along the minus strand of UESW01004572.1, from coordinate 248,530 downwards.
TTTGAAATCTCCAAATATTAGCTTGCAGCAGTGGCTTCTGACTTTTTATAATTAGAACAAATTTTCCTTAAATTTTGTTTTGTAAACTAGTTTCACATGTTTTTTTTTTTGGGTTCATCTCCACTTTTTAGTCTTTAGGTAGCAGCCTCTTGTTGGGGTTCTTTGCTTGGAGCTATTCTTTTAGCGTTGGTTTTCAGGTTTCCTTGAGCTTCCTTTTAGCTAGGTTCCTTTAGGCTTTGTTTGGATCTTTGGAGGGGAAGGAAGGAGAGAGTAAAAAGAAGGAAAGGGATGGAAGGAAATGAATGGTTGCTCTTCTTCTCTTGTTTGAAAATGATGAAAGGGAAAGGAAAGGTAATATCAATTATCTTGTTTGGATAGAGAGAGGGAAAAGAAGGGGAAGAGTTATGTGACAATTATATCCCTTCAAAATAGGAAATAAACCTGGGAGTGAAAGAATGAAAAATAAAAAATAAAGGGATATTTTGGTCTTCCCATAAAGTATGACTTAAACTTTTCCCTCCCTTAGCTTACCCCGATTTGGGGGTTAACAAATTTACGCTCGCTGGAAGAAAAAGAAGGGGAATCGGTTACTCCCATTCTCTTTCCCCTCTTTCTTTCACCCTCCTCCCAACAAGATAACTTATGACCTTTTACCTCCTTTCCCTTCCCCTCCCCTCCATTTCATCCCATCCAAACAGACCCTTAGGTTCAAAGTCTCCAGTATGTCTCCGTTGTCGCCTTTCCCCACTTCTAGAGGGCACAATCTTAGGATATTGCAGCCCGATTGCTCTTTTTGTTTTTCATGGAAGTTGTGCTTTGTCAGTAGTAAGCACATTATTAATAGTTATAAGTATTTCTTATGTTCTATTTCTTGTTAATCTTATAGTCTTGTAGTTTGGCATCCCAGGATATTTTACATTATTGCAGCATTTACAACTTCCATCAACTTTATATACATACGTACTGTAGTTATAGTGTTGATGTGTATTGCAGCAATCTGAGTGCAAGAGCTGTAAATGTATATGCTATAACTTCATGGTCCAGTAAGATATATAGTTTCACTCAAAATCCTTGCTCTCTCTCTCTTTGCATTTATATGTACTGCAGTGTGGGTTTTTTTAACCAAAAAAAAAAAAAAAGCAACTTGTTTCTATTACATTAAGCTTAAGATCATTCATATTTTCAAGTTTGTCTGTGCTTTCAAGGGACATCTGTTGAATTTAGGTAATGAGGAGCGAAACCACTGGCCCAAAACCTCGAGTGAAAGTTAATGGGTAGCAAGTGGACTTGAGTTATAAGCACATAACACATTCCTCTCCCATCCAATATGAAACTAAATATGGGGTATCATAATCTTTCAACCTTATAATGCGACGTTCTCGTCGCACACCATAAGCTAGCCAGAATCTATTCCAAATGGGTCATTGGTGCCGCAAAGCCATGGCCAGACTCCACCATCATCCCCCATTTATAGCCCTTTCCTCAGACCCGACCATCAATTTTCGCACACTCGGATCAGCTTTGATACCATTTGTAGCGCCCCAAGCCTACATGCTAACTCAATTAACCTCGTTAGCGCCACTGGCCCAAAAACTCGAGTGAAAGTTAATGGGTAGCAAGTGGACTTCAGTTATAAGCGCATAACGCATTCCTCTTCCATCCAATGTGGGACTTAACGTGGGGTATCATAAACTTCCCACCTTATAATGCGACGCCCTTCTCGCACATCATAAGCTAGCCAGAATCTATCCCGAGTCAGATCGTTGATGCTGCAAAGGTGGCTCCACACCATGGCAAGACTCCACCATCGTCTTCCATGGGTAGCCCTTTTCTCAAGCCCGGCCACCAATTTTCGTACACTTGAGCAGGCTCGGCCACCAATTTCGCACACTTAGATCGACTCTAATACCTATTTATAATGTCTCAAGCCCACCCGCTAGCTCAATTAACCTCGTTAGCGGACCAAAATAACTAACCCAAAAACTCGAGCAGAAGTTAATGAGTAGCAAGTAGACTTGAGTTATAAGCACATAGCACATTCCTCTCCCATCTAATATGGGACTAAATGTGGGGTATCATAATTATCATTTGAATTCCTCAAATATAAAAAGGGGCTTTCTTAGCTCCATGCTTATATATGTGGAGACACTGGCATATCTTTTATTAGGCTGAGGATGCAGCACGTGAAATAAGAAAGACAAAGCAAGATTGACACGCAGCAATGCGTAGGAAGAGGATGAGGAGCGTGATGCACAAGAACGTTTGATGGTTGGAAGTAGTATTGCTGGCATACTTCATTGGAATTCTAAATGACTTCTTTCTATACTAAAGCGGCTTTTAAGTTGGTATGGGAAGAAGAAGCTAGGGCTCGGCAAGCCAAGGAGGAGGAAGCTGGAGCTCTGGAGTTTGAGAAATGGGAAGGGGAATTTTCAGTCGATGCTGAGGGCACAACAGAACATGAACTACAAGATGAGAACCAGGGTCTACTTTTTAATTTTGTGGAATACATCAAGGTTGGTGTCTTTTTTTATTTTGACTTTGGGCACGTATATTTGACTTAACTAACAACATGGTTTTTTTTTTTCCTGATAGTTATAATGTGTTGGCTTTGGTTGGATGATGGATTTCTGCAACATTTTTACCATCCTACTACTTTAGAATTTGGATAGGTACCATTTAATCTGAACAAATTTATATCCAAATTAATAACCACTAAATGGTTTTCTTTCTTATCCTTTTTTCGTTTTATGTATAAGCAATGGATGTGTTTCTATTGGGGAAAAAAAAACTCTAAATCTAGGAAGTCATGGACAATAGAGCAGTCATGATGTGTATCTGGAGTCATGCCACAGAGCTGGACTATGGATAGGCATTCGATGTTGCAGGGAAAATTTCTGCAAGCTTCGAATCAGAGCTGAGAGCTTGTTAGGGACTACGTTGGAAAAAATGATGGACAACAGATGAAAACTACTGCAGAAACCAAGAAGATGTGCCAGGTTTACTAGGCTGTTCCAGACTCTGATCATTCTAATTTAGATATTTGGTGAGCAGTGTCTGGCAAATGTATGAATGTAACAAGTGATTTCTGAAACACCTAACCATTTGATATTGGAGAGATTGAGAGATGTGATTGTCATGACCCTCAAATGGCTTGTTCCACTTTGTTTCATTTGCAATAGGCAAATAATTTTTATCCATATATTCTTTAAAATAAGTCTGGCTCTTATACTACGACAAAATAAATTATCAACTTGATTTTTCCATCAATGATTTTACTGATTTGATTTGTTGGGAGTACATTGTACTATCTGACTCTAAAACCAAAGTTACACATGTATCACGATACATTGTCCACGATACATAACTCAGCTTTCATTAAAATAAGTAAATGCTTTAATATAAAGATATAAGTTTACAATTTAGGGAACATACAAACTCTTGTATGTCTCACGTGTTAGACTTAATTTACTTAAGCATAATTACCTCCAGCCATTATTATTTAATGGTGGTAAGGAATCCGATCTTCCTGTGGACTGTACGGGAGATCTTCTTTCTTAACGATCTCGATTGATCTTCCCTCTTGATCTTCCCTCTTCCTCTCGATGGATCGGTCTTCTAATCAACGAGCTCTCGCATTCAGATGGTGTATGCCTTCATGATTGCTCTTGATCAGGGACTCAATTCCAATGCCTCCACTTTTAGGTTTCTCTCTATAGAACCTTAAGATCTCTCTCGAGAACCTTGTTCTGAAACTTTAGGATCTCTCTCGAGAGAACCGTATTCAGAAACTTTAGGATCTCTCTTGAGAGAATCGTGTTCTGAAACCTTAGAGAACTCTGTACTGAAACCTTAGGATGGGTTCCTATTTTATACCCTTTTCCTTCAACGCTTGCCCCATCAAGCGAGCGCTTAGGAATTAAGGGAGGGGGGCCGTTATCACTTTAATGGGGGATACGTTGAGTTAATAAATTAGGACCATTAATAAGATATGTTACTACATTCTCCCACTTGGTCAGTATATTTTATCAACACTGAACAAGAAACTAAATACATGAATCATAGCGATAGGTCCTCTATAATTGAGTATTATCTTCTATGTATTACAATGCATTCAATTTCTTTATCACCATTCCAAATGTGACAACATAACATAATGAATAAACCATATGTTTATTCAGAGTCCAAAAGAAAAGTTTGTCATTTCTCAAAAGTCATATAACGTGTACACTTGAATGAGAAATAAACAAACGTTTGAAATAAGAGTTTCTTTGTACAAATTATTATCAATACAATTATATCATGGAACCAACTCCCATTCTTATCACATGATCCTTAAACTTCTTAATTGGCATGCCTTTAGTTAAAGGATCAGCTATCATCAATTCAGTGCTAACGTGTTCTATGACCACTTTATTCTCTTTAACACGTTCTCTTATGGCTAAATACTTAATGTCGATATGTTTACTTCGACTACCACTCTTGTGATTTTTAGCCAAAAATACAGCAGCTGAATTGTCACAGTACAATTTAATTGGCCTAGTAATGGAGTCAACAATTCTAAGCCCTGAGATGAAACTCTTTAACCATACACCTTGCGATGTAGCCTCAAAACAAGCAACGAACTCTGCTTCCATAGTAGAGGTAGCAGTCAAGGTCTGCTTTGCACTCCTCCATGATATGGCTCCACCAGCTAACATAAATATAAATCCTGATGTTGATTTCCAAGAATCAACGCAGCCAGCAAAGTCCGAATCTGAGTAGCCCTCTATCTCCAAATGATCAGTTTGTCTATACATGAGCATGTAGTCCTTGGTTCCTTGAAGATACCTCATGACCTTTTTAGCAGCTCTCCAATGGTCTAAACCTGGATTACTCTGATATCTTTCCAACATTCCTACTGCAAATGCTATGTCAGGTCTTGTGCAAACCTGAGCATACATTAGGCTTCCAACAGCTGAAGCATATGGAATGTTGTGCATCTGTTCCTGTTCAAGTTCATTTTTAGGGCACTGGTTCAAAGCGAACTTGTCACCCTTCACTATAGGTGCAACACTTGGTGAACAATTTTTCATCCGAAATCTCTCCAAGACTTTATTGATATAAGTTTCTTGAGACAATCCCAAAATGCCTCGAGATCTTTCTCTATGGATCTTAATGCCAATGACATAAGATGCCTCACTCATATCTTTCATATCAAAATTTTTAGAGAGAAATTGTTTCACCTCATGTAGCAACCCTTTATCATTTGGTTGCAAGTAGAATGTCATCCACATATAGGACCAAGAAACAAATTTTGCTCCCACTAACCTTCTGGTATATACATTGATCCATGATGTTCTCTTCAAAACCAAAGGAAGAGATCACATTATGAAATTTTAAATACCACTGACGTGAGGCTTGTTTCAATCCATATATGGATTTCTTAAGTTTGCAAACCAAATGCTCACCATCACTAGAGGAAAATCCTTCAGGTTGTTTCATGTAAACCTCTTCCTCTAGATCTCCATTAAGGAATGCGGTCTTCACATCCATTTGATGTAACTCAAAATCAAAATGAGCTACCAATGCCATAATTATTCGGAGAGAGTCTTTCTTGGATACAGGAGAAAATGTCTCCGTGTAGTCGATTCCTTCCCTCTGAGTGAATCCTTTGGCAACGAGTCTTGCTTTATATCTCTCAATGTTGCCTTGTGAGTCTTTCTTTATTTTGAAGATCCATCTACATCCAATGGCTTTTACACCATCAGGCAACTCAACAAGATCCCAGACTCGATTAGATGCCATAGATTCCATCTCTTCTTTCATGGCATTGAACCACAAGTTTGATTCCTTAGAACTCATGGCTTGTGAAAACGTTTCAGGATCATTTTCGGCTCCAATGTTATAGTCAGATTCATGTAGATACACAACATAATCACTAGGAATTGCTGATTTCTTTATTCTAGTTGATCTTCTTAATGTTGTGTCAATGACCTCTTGAGGAGTATCTTGCACAACTGATTGTTGATGAACAACACGATCTTCTAGATTACCATCAGCTTATGAAATCTCAATGACTGGTTGTTGGGCACTTAATTGAGTTTGAGGAGTGCCATAAATAACAACCAATCCCTCACTTGAAGTGGAAGCTGGAATAACTGAATGATCTTTCTCAGAAGAAGCCAAATACTGAGATTGATCACTCCCACTGATCAAGTCATTCTCAAGAAATTTTGCATTTCTTGATTCCACAATCCTAGTGCTGTGAGATGGACAATAAAATCTATAACCCTTGGACTTCTCAGCATATCCAATAAAGTATCCACTGATAGTCCTTGGGTCTAGTTTCTTTTCTTGTGGATTATAGACTCTTACTTCAGATGGGCATCCCCAAACACGTATATGTTGCAGACTCGGTTTCCAACCTTTAAATAACTCAAATGGCGTTTTGGAAACAGCCTTGGTTGGAACCCGATTCAATATATACGCAGCAGTTTTAAGAGCTTCAGTCCACAAGGATTTAGGTAACTTAGAGCTGACAATCATGCTCCTTACCATGTCCAATAATGTCCGGTTTCTCCTTTCAGCTACACCGTTTTGGTCAGGAGACCCTGGCATGGTGTATTGTGCAACAATTCCATTTTCTTCAAGAAACCGAGCAAACGGACCAGGTGCTTGTCCATTCTCAGTGTATCTACCATAATATTCTCCACCTCTATCTGACCTCACGATTTTAATTTGCTTGCCGCATTGTTTCTCTACTTCTGCCTTAAATACCTTAAAGGCATCTAATGCTTCGTTCTTATTATGAAGTAGGTAGAGATACATATATCGTGAATAGTCATCAATAAATGAGATGAAGTATCTCTGACCATACGAATCCATATCTGGGCTACAGATATCCGTATGTATGATCTCCAGTATGTCCGAACTTCTCTTGGCATTTTTCTTGGACTTGTTGGTTTGCTTTCCCTTTATGCAGTCCACACAAGTGTCAAAATCAGTAAAATCAAGAGTATCAAGTACTCCATCTTTTACTAATCTTTTAATTCTCTCAATGGAGATATGACCTAATCTCCGATGCCACAAAATAGAGGAATTCTCATTTATAACACATCTTTTCATACCAGTTTGGGCGTGCATCACATTATAGGTGGTATTATTTTTCAGATTGATTTGGAAAAGATTGTCTGACAATGTACCATTCCCAATAAGCTTAGATTTATAAAATAAATCAACAGAGCTTTTATTAAAATTAAAGGAATATCCTGCTGGTACAAGCCTTGACACTGAAATCAAATTTCTAGAGAAACTTGGAATATAAAATGTCTTTTCCAAATCCAAAACAAAACCAGAATGTAAAATAAGTCTGCACGTTCCAATTGCTTCCACATGTGAACCCATCTTGTTTCCTGAATAGATGCTTTGTTCACTTCCCAATGGTTTCCTTTGATTTAGAAAACCCTGCAAGGTATTTGAAACATGGATTGTAGAACCAGAATCAATCCACCATGTGTTATGACATATAACCAAATTAGATTCATGACATACGAATGAGGTTAGAGTACCTTTCTTGTCAAGCCAAGCTTTGAATTTGAGACAATCTTTCTTTATATGTCCTTTCTTCTTGCAAAAGAAGCACTTGGACTCCTTTTGTCTTCTGTATGGATGGATACTTTACCCTTTCCTTTGCGTTTGGCTTTGGGAGCTTTAGTCTTTCTGTGAGTGACTAAATGTGCACTTTCTCCCATTTCTAAAATCAGCCTCCCTTCCTCTTGAACACACATGGTCAGAAGTTCATTAATTGACCATTTGTCCTTATGTGTATTGTAAGATATTTTGAAGGGACTATATTGCTGTGGGAGTGAGCTCAAAATAAAGTGCACCAAGAAAGATTCTGACATCTCAACCTCTAGGGATTTCAACTGAGCCGCAATGTCCCTCATCTTCATGATGTGCTCACGCACACCTCCAACCGTAGTGAGCTTCATTGATGATAACTTTGTCATTAGGGTGCTAGCCATTGCCTTATCTGAAGACTCAAATTGTGCATCAATAGCCTTCAGAAGTTCCTTGACATTTTTGCACTCAGGAATTGAACCACGTATACTAGCAGAAATTTTAGTACGTATGAACATCATACTGAGGCGATTGGACCGTTCCCATCGTTCATACGCAGCAATCTCAGCCTGAGTGCTAGTAGATGTAACTAAATGTGGTTCATCCTTCCTGATAGCATAGTCAATATCCATGCACCCTAATTGAAGAAGAATTCTCTCCTTCCATAATTTATAATTATCACCACTTAAATCGGGAATGTCACATTTCATATCAGAAATATTAACAGGCAAAATAGCTGCATAAAAAATAAATCATGTTCATGTAATTGAATTTGAGGCATATAACTGATGTCATGTTTTACCAATGTAAACATGCAATAACATGAATCAATAACATACAATAACTACCTGTGGGCTAAGTTATTATACTCAAATAGACTCATTAGCTTAATGATGTGACTAACAAATTATATTCCTTTCTTAATTCCTGTGGGTAATTAAGAAAATAATTTGTTATCGCATCCTAATTAATTATATTAGTGCAACAAAAATTCCTATGGGATAAGATTCATTACATTAATATAATTAGTCACAATTAATGTCATCTAACCTTATGTGATCTTTGCAACTCAATATATAATTTTGATTAATCAAAGATGCTGTGGCTACTCCTCAATTAATCAACATCATATTGATCACATGACATTAAATGCATATAGATTAACCAATTTAGCATGATTATTAGGTAGTGATCTTAATCAACGTAACATTTCCAAATCAAGATCCGAGTTAGTCAAATTGGCCAGGCCAGTGAAAGAGAAGTGGGGGTCCCCCCGTTGCTTTCCTTAGGTCAGTCAACGGAACCAATTAAGTAACCACAATCTCTTTACCTTTCTAGACACCAAATGACCAATCAGACCTTGAAAGGATTTGCACTGTGATTTTTACACTACCACCAAATTCATGCATAGAATAAATCTAGTATGCAGAACAGAAGATAACATTTCAATATCTATTTAATGAATTTTAAAATTATCATCTTAAGAAAAATTTTTGTTAATTAAAACACGTCCGGCCGTAGCTCATTATTCCCTTGGGCCAGTCTATGCAAAACACCGTAGGCATAGAGACCAGGAGGCGTATTTTAATACAAAAATTTAAACTCAAGAAACAAATGATAAAAATAAATCATGTTACATGATTTAATAAAACATTAAACAGATAATAAATGAATTTAAAATCCAACCAATCCATATTTTAAATCCCGTGAGAGAACGGAAAGACCATAAGCGAGAAAAACGAAAACCGAAAGTTTCTCTCCCCTTTTTTTAATATTTCACCGATGTGGTTATTGAAGCCACGTTTCCGCTGCATTTCTCTCCTTTAGTTTTTTCTTTTCTTTAATGCTACGTTTCTTTTTTTTCTTCTTTAATGCTATCTCTTTAATACCATAAAAGAAATCTGGGAAACCTTTAATGCTAGAAAGAAATCTTTAATAGAAAAGAAAGAAGCCGTGTTTCCGCAAAATCGGGATCTGAAATAGGTTTAATGGTTTCTTTCAATTTCGTGATCAGAACTGATCGAAACCAACCTGAGATCCGAAAAACTAAAAACGGAAAACACGCGGCATTAATTGCTTGAAAAGAGAAACTTAATAGAAATCTTCGCAAAATAAGGCAGAGGTTTTAACCTCGCTCTGATACCAAATGTTAGACTTAATTTACTTAAGCATAATTACCTCCAGCCATTATTATTTAATGGTGGTAAGGAATCCGATCTTCCTGTGGACTGTACGGGAGATCTTCCTTTCTTAACGATCTCGATTGATCTTCCCTCTTGATCTTCCCTCTTCCTCTCGATGGATCGGTCTTCTAATCAACGAGCTCTCGCATTCAGATGGTGTATGCCTTCATGATTGCTCTTGATCAGGGACTCAATTCCAATGCCTCCACTTTTAGGTTTCTCTCTATAGAACCTTAAGATCTCTCTCGAGAACCTTGTTCTGAAACTTTAGGATCTCTCTCGAGAGAACCGTATTCAGAAACTTTAGATCTCTCTTGAGAGAATCGTGTTCTGAAACCTTAGAGAACTCTGTACTGAAACCTTAGGATGGGTTCCTATTTTATACCCTTTTCCTTCAACGCTTGCCCCATCAAGCGAGCGCTTAGGAATTAAGGGAGGAAGCGAGCGCTTAGGAATTAAGGGAGGGGGGCTGTTATCACTTTAATGGGGGATACGTTGAGTTAATAAATTAGGACCATTAATAAGATATGTTACTACATCACGTATAACTCTTAGATTCCAATGTATGGGGAACAGACAAAGCTGCTAGTGCAGCTCTACCAATATCAGAATATGTCTGCAAAATCAAATAAATATACTTGCTATATCCTGAAAGTAAAGTGTGTGTGTATATATATATATATTCTATAATAAAATTCAAATATTTATTTGACTAACATTACCTAAAACCTTTGACCTTTTCATGGTCAAGAGTATACCGCAAGCTAGTTTCTAGCATCATTAGGAAGAACCTAGTTTTTGGGCCTGCCCAATGTGCGGTTTAGTTTTCAATTTCATGTTTAATGAACAAATAAAAAATAATGGAGGCCTTCATTCGTTTGGTTTTGGGTGAAATAATCATAGGCACCAAACGTGTATTATAAAAAATTACGCAATAAAAGAAGGAACTTAAAGAAAAAAAAGCCCAGCAGAGAGAAGCATGAAATAATTACACAATAACAAATTATTTCATAAGGTGACTGGGGAAAGGGAGGGAAAAGGGAACGAAGTTACAAGGGGCTGAAGTTCATGCAGCATACCCAGAATTTAAAGAAACAAATACTGGATTCAAGAAAATTTTATATTATAAGGTGCCTTGATAAGAGAGCAGTAAAGAAAACCAAGTTGCAAGAGGCTGAAATTCTTGCAACCTTAACCTTGCGCATTGATACCATTGAAATTTAATGATGCACTACAGGAAGCAGCTGAATCAAATAAAAAATTAAATCATTTAAACAACCAAGTGCTAGAAGTACCTCAGACAGATATAGCAATTTAATGATCCTTTAATAGTGAAAGAACAGGAAGAAAAATAGAAGACTCCTCTCACAGTTTGGAATATGATTTCATAGTTTAGGTAATTGATCTTACTGCTGCTATCTCAAACTTTACAACTCGGGCCTTTAAAGTAAAATATGAATATTGTACTGTATCTGTAACATTATTAAAAGTTGGGAAAAGGCTTTTGATTTCCAACAAATAAAAATGATCTGGCTTTTGATTTTAATCCTTGAGGGGCCATGCCATTTGTAAGTTTCAAGATGTATCAAGTTTTCATATCCTGGCATCTTATTTGAACTGTCAAACTGTGTTAGGATGCTTTCAAGTGCAAATTTTACTTCCATGACTGTCAAAAGAAATTCCTGCAAATGGATGAGTATTAGGATAACACCCCCCCACCCCCGTTTACTGGTGTGACCAGCTCGATCCTGAAATCATCGTCTACTTGTAAATAAATCAAAATTATATATTTAGTTGCATTCCTGAGCCAGAGATTCAAATAATGTACTTGAATAAAAGGCATCTGAAATTATGAAGACTGACTTGAGTAACTGTGGTGCATTTGGTTCTCAAACTATATAATTCAGAACGTTAGTAGAATATATATTCTCAACCAAAATTACAGGGGGTCATGGTTTAAATTTGTGTGACAGATTTGGGACGCCACACAGTGTAAAAGGATCCGGAACATGGATGGCCATCAGACTAGAGCTGGAGTCTTAGCCTGGAGTTCATGCATTTTATCTTCGGGAAGCCGAGATAAAGTTATTCTTCAACACGATCCTCGTGTCTCAAATGATTTCATTAGCAAGCTCATAGGCCACAGATCTGAGGTAAGTCTTTTGAGACTTGTTTGATAATACAGGCATGGGAATGTGCATAAATGCAAGTCAGTACTTTCATGTCTTTCTCATAATCTATATGCATACTTCTGTTGAATTAAGCTACAATTCTTAACATGTTGGTAGCATAAGCTCAAATCTATGTAGCAATATAGGCATCTAGCTTGCTTTTCTTTTATTGGCCACTCAATATGACAAAATATGGCTTATACACAGTATCAGAACTGCAAATGGGCACATGGAAAAGAGAGAAGAAATAAATTTTCATCTCAAATTGCCTATATAGTCATAATTGTTCAGCCATTTTCCTTTCCCTTCTTTAATCTTAAAGAAACTATGATATGCTGTACCAGATCTGTGGCCTAAAATGGTCCCATGATGACCGTGAACTTGCATCTGGTGGAAATGACAACCAGGTCAGCTGCTAGTCAATAATATTTCTCTGTTTCATTACCAATATTTTTATGTTTATTATGTTAAGGTTTGATATCCAACTTTGTGACTTCACAGTAGCCAACAAGAGTAGACATTCTATCATGCCATTTATCAAATAGATAATTTTCTGATAGATTTCGTGATGAAGGCTGCACATTGTTTGCTTGCTAGCATACTACTTTCACAATTTAGTTTATTTTGCTGAAATTATTGTTTTTTCAGCTAATACTGCTGGAATTGGCTTTCATAGATAGTTGGTGCCTTGTTTTTTTTTCTTTTTTTCATATTGTTTTTGGAACAATTTTTTTGCTTCCTACAGACAATTTGTTATTGCTTTTCTATGGACAGTCGCATAGTTACGGCTTTGTTGCTCTTGGCTAGTGGAAGCAACATGTTCTTTGTTGTTGATCGACCCTTTTATTAATTGTTTCTGAAAAATGATGTTGAGGAACCAATACTTCATATGCCAATACCTTTTAGACAACTTAGAAACAGAAAACAGGAAGCAAAAATATGTCTGGTTGGCAGCTGTTCAAGAAACAGCTAGCAAGATGCTGGATCAACTTATTTGCATGCTTCATTCTCTTAAATGGGCTAGTTGGAAGTTCTACAAGAAGCACGACTGTAAATAAAATCACAATTTAGTAAATGGCCTTGTTGGTTTGACCTTCAAGGAAATTTATTAATGCTATTTGCTGTAGATTTTTGAAGTTAGGATCCCCAATAACTGGAGTAAATATTGCAATTAAAAAAAAAAACAAAAGAAAAGAAAATAATAAAATTATGATACCACCGAAACATCTGCCATTATAATGTAAATTAGTTTAGACCACCACCTTTGACTGTGGTGTTGAGCCTCGATAGCTACGGTGCTTTATATATACTCTTTGCTTTTTAATATATTCCCTGTCTTTATACATATAAATATATGTATACCAGAAAGGCATAGAAGCCAGCAGTCGCTGCCACCGCCTCTACATTGATGGCTTTTCTTGCATCACGACCAACCAAGTTTTTCCTACGTGCAAGAATGATGTGTCGAGCACTAGCATGTTGTTGCAGGGAACTTAAACATTTCTTAGTTAAGGTGAAACAAAAATCGCATCTTACGTTAGTTTATCACAAGAATCATTGTGCTAGCAATTATTTAGATGTGGGTTGCATCTTGGCAATGATGCGCCATAACCAGCTGCTAGTGGGCAACACTTCAGAGAACTCTCACTGAATAATATTTCTCCGTCCAAGGTTAAAGCATCATCAAATGTACTTGGCTTTGTCGACCAATAGGAATGTTAGTGTGGACTTTTTATAAAGAACTTAGGGTCCAAAACGAAGAAAAGGTATGGTTTAGAATCCAAGGACACTGAGATGTAAAATAAACTCCAAAATTTGAATTGTCCGTTAGCTAGCAGAAAGGATGTATTCCTAGGGCTCCGATCTTCTACTCTGGGGCTCTGAGCTATGGGACATGGATTTGTAACTTTTCCCTTGTGTTTTTTCCGAGGAGAAGAGAGACAAAATCCCACCTACTTATGTTATAGCCCATCTTGTGCTGGCTTTACGCAACCATTGTTATCCGCATGAGGGAAAGATGAGCAGTACTACTGTTGCATGCATCATCTAACAAAAAATCATCTACGCTGTTCTATTTTTCCCTGCTCCAAGTTCTGTGCTCCACCCGAATATCATCTAAGAAAATAGTAGATATAAAGTGCCTAACATTTTTTATTAATTAAAAGAAAAAGGATAAAATAACAAGAGATCATAAGGAACGGAAAAAGAGCATTGCTAACTATGGAATAAACATGCTAGTAACACTTTTCGCTAAAAATGCTTGCAAAGATCTAGATCCTCTTTCCTCTTTCTTCTCTTTAATTTCCTCATATTTGTTGCTGTGCTTGGTGCTATTAATGACCCAAAATCCATTCCACCAACTTTCTTCTCATCGATTTGTTGGGCCATCAAATTGGTATATCTTATATTAAAGCAAGGTATAACAAATTTGTCCACTTATAGTAACAACAATATGCATTTAGATGGAGGATTTCCATAAGGGATTTCATTTTAAGTAAGGATTTTAGAATCCCAAAACTAAAATTCTTTGTTTGGTTACTCAAAAAAAAAAAAAAAATCTAAAATTTCATAGAATCTACAAATTCATCATTTAAAAATTACACCTTTAAAGGTATCATTTACAAATTCTTCATAAAAATCCACTTGTGAAAATAATTAATTTTATTTACACACCAAACTATTTACATAAATTTTATAAACAAATTATTTTATTTTACATATAAATATTTATTTGAATAATTTTATAATTTTAATTTATTTTACATATTTTCTATATTTACAAATATTTATTAAATAAACCATTAATAATATATACTAAAAAAATAAATATTATTAAATTAAAAAATTACATAATGAAATTAGTCTTTATTTATAATTTCTAAATTTAAATATTTTCTATAATTATAATAATATATTTTTAAATTTTTATTATTAATTTAAATTTTTATAAAATAAATTTAATTTTAATTAATAAATAATTATAATGAAAATATAAATTTAAATAGAAACATTTATAATATTATTTATAAATATTTTAATTTTAATTAAATAATTTTAAAATAAAACAATAAATATAAATATTTAATAAATATAATATTATATATATATATATATATAATGAATATTAATATTTTAAAAATGTTATTAATATGTACAATAATATTAATAATAATTATTTTAATATTAAAAAGAAATAGAATATTGAAATAATAATATTGATTTGTATTTTCGAAATAAATATTAAATATCTATTACATAAATACTTTATAATTCTTAAACAAATTTTCATTTCTAAGAGTAACTATTCAAACAAAAATTTTATGAAATTCTAAAATTCTTCATTTTCAAAGTTCAATAATTTTTAAAATGCCTCATCAAATGCAACCTAGGAGCTTCTTCCACATATCTTTACTAAATATCTATCTTCCAAAAGTTATCATTTGTGCTCTTACGCGCATATATCCATCAAATTATTTCACATTTGCAATGATGCTTTTTACATTATATTTATATGTCAATGAATAATTATTTTAAATGCAAATGATTTGATCATCCTTTTGAATTAATATCCTTGAATATTTGGCATAAAAGCATAGTTCTTTTTGGTCCAAATTGTTTATAATATTTGTAAGGATATTAATGTAAAAGGGTAATGATTATATTTAAATTGATTGCTAATTAAAAAAGCAGCTAAAAAAATGATTAAAACCGCATCTAAAAATGGCGAATGCAGAAATAGAATAATTTGAGAAGGGTATGAGTGTAGTGATTTTTGAAAAATAATGTATAATAAGTTATACCAGCAAGAATGTCTACATGCAAAGAACTCATGGATGAAAACTAGAAGGTAGGCCTCCTCACCATCGACCACCGCCCCTGCTTCTTTTAGGTGTACATCTCTGTTTAGGGGACATTTTTTTTGTCCTCCCATCCATCGCTCTATATATCCATCCAACCCGTCCAAACTCCAGAGAAGCTCTAACCTAACTCTCATCATGAAGGATGTGAAAGTTTTTGCAGCCGCCTCTCTTGTAAACTTAGTGTACGCAGTCGTGCAGATTCCCACCAAGGTTGCCTTGAATGAAGGCATGAGCAGATTCATTTATGTGTTCTATAGACAGCTTATTGCTACTCTCTTCATGGCACCAATTGTATTGGCACTTGAATGGTACAACTCTCTCCTCTCTCTTAGATTTGGACCCCTTCATTATTTTATTGCCCTCACTGTCATGTTCTGCTATGTAGGAAGAAAGCCCCATCACTATCATTTATGGTCTGCTTCAAGGTTTTCATGCTTGCTTTAATTGGGTAAATTTTAAAATCAAATTTAGATCATTCTATGCTATTCTGAGTTTACCCTCTATCTTTTTTAGATATAATGTATCCATACTCTTATATACCCAATACATAAGATTTCTAATGCATTTTAACCCCTTTTTTTCTTATTTTGGTGTGTTCAGCCATGTAATATTCTTAAACACATATTCAATTGGTCATCATTACACAATAACCACAACAGCAGCTGCAATGGAAAATTTTGTTCCTGTGATTACTTTCATTTTTGCTGTTCTATTTGGGTATAACCTATCATATTATTGGAAAGTCCTACCATTTTTTCATGAATATTGTTAATAGTAATTTTAATCATGCATTAAATTATTTCATAACAGAATAGAGACTGTTAAGATAAAAAGTATTCGAGGTATGGCTAAAGTTCCTGGACTAGCACTTTGCCTAGTCGGCATATCCTAATATTAGCTTTTTATAAGGGACCCCAGTTGAAATCCTTCAACCATCACCACCTTTTTGGATATGAAATTAGCCAAACCGATGGTGCTTACTCTCATTCTACCAAAAGATGGGCCTTGGGGACACTCTTCGTAACCATTTCTACTACAGCCTTATCTCTATGGATGGTCCTGTAGGTATGCTTCTTAGATAAAGATGATATAATTTGCAAATAGGACTCCATGTAGTTCCCAAATGATCTAACATTTTTATCTCCTATTCTCAAGAAAGAATGTTTTAACTTCCACCAGGGATATGTCTGGAAGTATCCTGCCAAGCTTCTATTCACAACTCTTCAGTGTTTATGGAGCACCATTCAGTCATTCTTCATAGTTCTAGCATTTATGAGGGACTTTTCTCGATGGAAGTTGGAGCTAGACATGAGTCTCATCTCAGTGACCATTGTAAGTAATTTTTTTTTTTTTTTTTTTTTTTTTTTTTTTTGCATTCTTTGCTCCATCAGACCCATCTTTTTCTAAGAGATAAAAGTGAAGAAATGCCAAACCTTACAATGACCACCCAAAACTTTCTAATAATAAAATTAGTGAAAGAAAAGGTTAAATTTAGTGAAAAGAAGAATTTCTTCAAGGAAAATGGAACTATGCAAACTAGTACTAGCCTAGCTATCGCAACTACATAAAAAATTGCTATCTTTTATGATATGTTCACATTTGATTGCAGGTTCATGTATAAATTTAAGCAAGAAGACTCTAAATTTTCTCCAACATCACTTGTTTTATTATATATGATATCAAATTTGTTGCTCATGTTTTAGTTGCTAAACCACCATGCATTGATATATTCCTCAACTCATTTGCCGTTACAATTTGATCATCTAATAAATGATGCATGGTAGGGTATTATGGCCACTGGAGTCTCATATTACTTGTCATCATGGATCATTGAGAAGAAGGGCCCAGTTTTTCTAGCCATGACACCGTTAACTCTAGTTTTTCAAATCATACGCTCTTCTTTTCTTCTTGGAGAAACAATTAATTTGGGAAGGTGCCCTTCAAACTTATTTTCCACATTACAATGTTATGTCTGAAATGGGACTTATTATCTTGAATTATTGTAGTATTCTAGCTGGAGTTTTTATGATTGGAGGCCTTTACAGTGTTCTTTTGGGAAAGATCAAAGAACAAAACTTTAGCCAAAAAAGGGAGAATGAAAACGTTCGGAGGGAAGAGAAACTGCAACACCAGCTTTGTAAATAGACTTATTAATTATATATTCAAATCAATGTAAATGTATAGTTGTTGGACATTCTAGTATAGGTCAGTTTGTTATAGTTGTGTAGTCTTTTGCTTTCAAATATATAAAAACGAATTTTGGGTATTCCCATAAGAAATGCTATGTAGTAATTTGTTCCTCATCAATTGCTAACTAGCCCATGTAATCCCCAGGCAGGCTTCATGTCCAAGATTTTTTGCCACCCAGTCACTACAAGAAAATACTGAAATAGCGACGCAAATTTAGCGACGCATTGTTGCATCGCTAAATTGCGACACATTGCGACGCCTCCGCGATAATAAAATATTGCGACGCAATTAGCGACGCATTAGCGACTCAATAAAATAGAAAATTAAAAAAATTAATTTTTTAATTTAGCGACGCAAGTAATGTGTCACAATATTTTTAAATTTAATTTTATAAAATAGAATTATGAAATATAAAATATTGCGATGCAACTCAGTGCATCACAAATTTTTAAAAAAATTAATTATGTTAAATAGCGATGTAATAAATCAGCAAATTAAAAAATTATTTTTAATTTAGCGACACACTAATTGCATCGCAATAATTTTAAATAAAATTAATATTTATAAAATATAATTATGAAATAAAAATATTGCGATGCAACTCAGTGCGTCGTAATATTTTTTAAAAAATTAATTATGTTAAATAGCGACGCAATAGTGTGCAATAAAATAGTAAATTAATAAAAATAATTTTTAATTTAGCGACGCAAGTATTGCATAATATTTTTTAAAAAATTAAATTTTATAAAAATATTAAAAAGAATTATGAAATAAAAATATTGCGACACAACTTAGTGTGTCGCAATGTTTTTAAAAAAATTAATTATGTTAAATAGCGACGCAATAAAATAGTAAATTAATAAAAATAATTTTTAATTTAGTGACGCAAGTATTGCGTCGCAATGTTTTAAAAAAATTAAATTTTATAAAAATATAATTAAAAGATAAAAAATTAAAAATAAAATATTGCGACGCAACGAAATGCATCGTAATTGTTTTAAAAAAATTAATTTTGGTACATGCGTCGGATCGGTCATCGCCGATAGGGATCGATCATGGCTTCGATCGATCGCAACAGTCGGATCGTCGCCGATCGGATCGATCGCGATGGTCCAAGATCTTTCATCGCCGACCGAATCGATCATGGCTACGATCGATCGCAATCATCGAATCATCGCCGATCGGATCGATCGCAATGGTTTGAGATCGGTTGTGGCCGATCGAGATCATGGCTTGGATAGATCGCAACCGTCGAATCGTCGGCGATCGGACCAATCACCATGATCCGAGATCGGTCGTGGCTAATCGGGATCAGGGCTTGGATCGATCGCAACCATCGGATTGTCGGCGATCAGACCAATCGCAACGGTCCAAGATCGGTCGTGGTCGATCAGGATCAGGGCTTGGATCGATCGCAACCATCGGATCGTCGACGATCGGACCGATCGCCATGGTCCGAGATCGGTCGTGGCCGATCGAGATCAGGGCTTGGATCGATCGCAACCATCGGATCGTCGGCGATCAGACCGATCGCCACGGTCCGAGATCAGTCATGGCCGATCGAGATTAGGGCTTGGATCGATCGCAACCGTGGATCATCGGCGATCGGACCGATCACAACGGTCTGAGATCGATCGTGGCCGATCAGGATCAGGGCTTGGATCGATTGCAACCGATGGATCATCGCCGATCGGACCGATCGCAACGGTCCAAGATCGGTCGTGGCCGATCGGGATCAGGGCTGGGATCGATCGCAACCGTCGGATCATCGGCGATTGGACCGATCACAACGGTTCGAGATCGGTTGTGGCCGATCGGGATCAGAGCTTGGATCGATCGCAACCGTCGGATCATCGCCGATCGGACTGATCGCAATGGTCCAAGATCGATCGTGGCCGATTGGGATCAGGGCTTGGATCGATCGCAACCATTGGATCGTCGATGATCAGACCGATCGCAATGGTCCGAGATCGATCGTGGCCGATCGCGATCACGGCTTGGATCGATTGCAACTGTCATCGGTCGTGGCCGATCGGGATCAAGGCTTGGATCGATCTCAACCATCGGAATGTCGGCGATCGAACCGATCGAAACGGTCCGAGATCGGTCATGGCCGATCGGGATCAGGGCTTGGATCGATCGCAACCGTCGGATCGTCAGCAATCGGATCGATCACAACTATCGGATCGTCGGCGATCGGATCAATCGCCACGATCCGAGATCAGTCATGGCCAATCGGGATCAGGGCTTGGATCGATCGCAGCCGTCGGATCGTCGATGATCGGACCGGTCACCATGGTCCAAGATCGATCGTGGCCGATCGGGATCAGAGCTTGGATCGATCGAAACCATCGGATCGTCGGCGATTGGACCGATCACCACGGTCCAAGATCGGTCATGGCCGATCGGGATCAGGGCTTGGATCGATCGCAACCGTTGGATCATCGACGATCGGACCGATCGCCACGGTCCGAGATCAATCGTGGCCGATCGGGATCAGGGCTTGGATCAATCGCAACGGTCGGATCATCGACGATCAGACCGATCGCAACGGTCCAAGATTGGTCATGGCCGATCGGGATCATGGCTTGGATCAATCTCAACAGTCAGATCGTCACCGATCGGACCGATCGCAACGGTCCGGGATCGGTCGTGGCTGATCGGGATCAGGGCTTGGATTGATTGCAACCGTTGGATCATCGGCAATCAGACCGATCGCCACGGTCCGAGATCGGTCGTGGCCGATCGGGATCAGGGCTTGGATCGATCGCAACCATCGGATCGTCGGCGATCGGACCGATCGCAACGGTCCGAGATCGGTCGTGGCCGATCGGGATCAGTGCTTGGATCGATCGCAACCGTCGGATCGTCGGCGATCAGACCGATCGCCATGGTCCGAGATCAATCGTGACCGATCGGGATTAGGGCTTGGATCGATCACAACCGTCGGATCGTCGATGATCGAACCGATTGCAACAGTTCGGATTGGTCGTGGCCGATCAGGATCAGGGCTTGGATCGATCGCAACCGTCGGATCATCGCCGATCGGACCAATCGCAATGGTCCAAGATCGTCGTGGCCGATCAGGATCAGGGCTTGGATCGATCGCAACCGTCGGATCATCAGCGATCGGACCGATCACAACGGTCCGAGATCGATCGTGGCCGATCGGGATCAAAGCTTGGATCGATTGCAACCGTCGGATCGTTGCCGATCGGACCGATCGCAACGGTCCAAGATCGGTCGTGGTCGATCGGGATCATGGCTTGGATCGATCGCAACCATCGGATCATCGACGATCGAACCATCGCAATGGTCCGAGATCGGTCGTGGCCGATCGGTATCACGGCTTGGATCAATCGCAACCATCGGATCGTCGATGATCAGACCGATCGCCACTGTCGAGATCGGTCACAGCCGATCAGGATCAGGGCTTGGATCGATCTCAACCGTCGGATCCTCGGCGATCGGACCGATCGCAACGGTCCGAGATCGGTCGTGGCCGATCGGGATCAGGGCTTGGATCGATCGCAACGTCGGATCTTCGATGATCTGATCGATCGCCATGGCCCGAGATCGGTCGTGGCCGATCGGGATTAGGGCTTGATCGATTGCAGCCATCGGATCATCGGCGATCGGACCGATCGCCATGGTCCAATATCGGTCGTGGACCGATCGGGATCAGGGCTTGGATCGATCGCAACCATCGGATTGTCGACGATCGGACCGATCGGCATGGTCCGAGCTCGGTCTGGTGGATCGAGATCAGGGCTTGGATCGATCGCAACCATCGGATCGTCGGTGATTGGACCGATCACAACGGTCCGAGATCGATCGTGGTCGATCGGGATCAAAGCTTGGATCGATCGCAACCGTCGGATCGTCGCCGATCGAACCGATCGCAACGGTCCAAGATCGGTCGTGGCCGATCGGGATCATGGCTTGGATCGATCACAACCGTCGGATCATCGGTGATCAAACCAATCGCAACGGTCCGAGATCGGTCGTGGCCGATCGGTATCATTGCTTGGATCAATCGCAACCGTCGGATCATCGGCGATCGGACCGATCGCCACTGTTCAAGATCGTCGTAGCCGATCGGGATCAGGGCTTGGATCGATCTCAACCGTCAGATCATCAGCGATCGGACCGATCGCAACGGTCCAAGATCGGTCGTGGCCGATCGAGATCAGGGCTTGGATCGATCGCAACCGTCGGATCTTCGGCGATCGGATCAATCGCCACGGCCCGAGATCGGTCGCGGCCGATCGGGATTAGGGCTTGGATCGATCGCAGCCGTCGGATAGTCGGCGATCGGACCGATCGCCACGGTCGAGATCGATCGTGGCCGATCGGGATGAGGGCTTGGATCGATTGCAACCGTCGGATCGTCGACGATCGGACCGATCAGCACGGTTCGAGCTCAGTCGTGGCGGATCAGGATCAGGGCTTGGATCGATTGCAATCGTCGGTTCATCGATGATCGGACCGATCGCCATGGTCCGAGATCGGTCGTGGTCGATCGGGATTAGGGCTTGAATCGATCGCAACCGTCGAATTGTCTGCGATCAGACCGATCGCAACGGTCCGAGATTGGTCGTGGCCGATCGGGATCAGGGCTTGCATCGATCGCAACCGTCGGATGTCGCCGATCGGATCGATCGCAATGGTCTGAGATCGTCATGGCGATCGGGATCAGGGCTTGGATCGATCGCAACCGTCAGATCGTCGGCGATCGGACCGATCGCCACGTTCGAGATCAGTCATGGCCGATCGGGATCAGGGCTTGGATCGATTGCAACCATCGGATCGTCGGCGATGGACTGATCGCAATGGTCCGAGATCGGTCGTGGCCGATCGGGATCAGGGCTTGGATCGATTGCAACCGTCGGATCGTCGGCGATCGGACCGATCGCCATGGTCCAAGATCGATCATGGCCGATCGGATCAGGGCTTGGATCGATCGCAACCGTCAGATCATGGCCATCGGACCGATCGCCATGGTTCGAGATCGTCATGGCCGATCGTTATCAGGGCTTGGATCGATCGCAACCATCGGATGTCGGCGATCGGACCGATTGCCACGGTCCGAGATCGTCATGGCCGATCGGGATCAGGGCTTGGATCAATCGTAACCGTCAGATCATCGGCGATAGACCGATTGCCATGGTCCGAGATCGGTCGTGGCCGATCGGGATAGGGCTTGGATCGATCGCAACCGTCGGATTATCGCGATCGGATCGATCGCAATTATTTTTAGAAAATATAATTTTTATCAAATATAATTATCAAATAAAAATTTTGTGATGCATTATCGATGCATTTTCCTAGAAAATAAAAATAATTTTCGAGAGAAAACAAGTTTTAATATTGCGACGCATATATTGCATCGCAATATTTTTTAGAAAAATAAATGTTGTAAAAAAATATAAAAATAAAATATTGCGACGCAATATATGCATCGCAATTATTTTTAGAAAATATTTTTTATCAAATATAATTATAAATAAATATATTGCGACGCATTAGCGATGCATTTTCCTAGAAAATAAAAATAATTTCTTAGAAAAAATAAGTTTTAATCTTACGATGCATGCGTCGCAATGATTTTTAGAGAAATAAATGCTGTAAAAAAATTTAAAAATAAAACATTGCGAATATATGCATCGCAATTATTTTTAGAAAATATAATTTTTATCAGTTATAATTATTAAAAAATATTGCGACAAATGAGCGACGCAGTTTCCTAGAAAATAAAAATAATTTTCTTAGAGAAAACAAGTTTTAATATTGCGACGCATATATTGCGTGCAATGTTTTTTAAAAATAAATGTAATAAAAAATTTAAAAAAAATATTGCGACGCAATTGTGTTGCAATTATTTTTAAAAAATATAATTTTTATCAAATATAATTATCAGATAAAAATATTGCGATGCATTAGCGATGCATTTTTAGAAAAAAATAATTTTCCCATCGGATATTGGCACCAAATTAGCGACTCATTAGCGACGCAATTAGTTGCGTCGCTAAGTTTTGCATAAAATAATAAAAAAGGCAAATTAGCGATGATTAGCGACGCGTTGTTGCATCGCTAATCGATAATAAATTTTAAAAAAAATAGTGAGTGATTAGCGATGCAAATTTGTGTCGCTAATCACTACTATATAAGCTGGGTCGGGCCGGCCCCTCCCCGCTTCTCTTCTTCTTCCTCTTCTTACCCTAACCGCCGCCGTCCCCTCCTCCGGCTCCCTCCGCCCTCTCCCCGGCGCTACGAACCACCGGGCAGCTCCCCCCACTCCGGCGGCGTCCCTCTCTACCAAGGTAAGCCCCCCTCCCCCTCATTTTTAAAAAAAAAAAACAATCGTTGCCGGCCACGGCCGCTGCCGTGGCCATCTTCTCCGGCCACGGCCGCTGCTGTGGCCGATCATGGCCTGGCCACGGTGGCCGGGCCAACAAAAAAATTTAACAGGGGGGTTTTCCCACCCCTCCTTCGTTGCCGGCCACGGCCACGGCCGTGGCCTTCTTCTCCGGGCACGGCCTCGGCCGTGGCCGTCTTCTCCGGCCGCTGCTGTGGCCAGCCGTGGCCTGGCCACGGTGGCCAGGCAAAAAAAATTAACAGGGGGGGTTTTCCCCACCCCCCCTTCGTTGCTGGCCATGGCCACGACCGTGGCCTTCTTCTCTGGGCACGGCCTCGGCCGTGGCCGTCTTCAGCCACGGCCGCTGCCGTGACCGGCCGTGGCCTGGCCACGGTGGCCAGGCCTACAAAAAAAAATTTAACGGGGGGGTTTTCCCCACCCCCCTTCGTTGCCGGCCACGGCCACGGCCATGGCCTATTCTCGGGCACGGCCTCAGCCGTGGCCATCTTCTCCGGCCACGCCGCTGCCGTGGTCGGCCATGGCCTGGCCACGGTGGCCAGGCCAACAAAAAAAATTTAACAGGGGGGTTTTCCCCACCCCCCCTTCGTTGCCGGCCATGGCCATGGCCGTGGCCTTCTTCTTCGGGCACAGCCTCGCCGTGGCCGTCTTCTCCGGCCACGGCCGTGGCCGTCTTCTCCGGCCACGCCCACGGCCATGGCTGGCTGTGGCCTGGCCATGGTGGCCAGGCCACCAAAAAAAAAAATACAGCACTATAACCTTTAGACCCATTTGAGAATTTGTAAGACTTAGTCTTGCAAATTCTCAAATTGTCCTCGTGGACAGTTTGAGAATATTTTTTGCGATATGTTAGTCTGCTATTAATCATCGTTGGTTGAGATTGCGGTTTGTATTTGCTCATGCATTCTCCTAGTGTGGCATATATGCCACACATTTAGGAGAACATATGGGGAAATGCTGCTGAAATTTCAACGTAAACCATCGATGATAATTAATAACAGAATAACATATCACAAAAAATATTCTTGAATGGGATAGGGCCTCACCTTTTCATATATGTTATATTTTTATATATTCAATCATTAATCGTAATTACATTCATGAATCTTTAGTATTTTCAGTATGATGCGCCGAGGTAGATTTACCGACGACGGACGGAGTGAGCAGGGACGTAGCCCTGCCGCATTAGATCACACGAGCTTTGGAGATGGAGAGTTTCGATCTCCACACATCGCACAGCCTCCGATCTCTCTAGCAGTCGTTTCTAGATGATTTTTTTTTGGACTGTCTAAGCTTGATTGCTAATGCTAATTTACAACTCTTGACAGTGCTTGCAGAATTCACATTGATATAGGAGTTTAAAGATATACATCCATTATATGCATAATTTTTTAAAATATATTTATGTCGTTTCTAGATGGTGTTATTGATCCCATAATTATGAAAATTTTCATGTGAAGCTCTGTTATAGTTTTTTCAAATTTTGTTATGCATGCATATACATGTTGAGGGATTGTCATTCCATTAGTGGTCTATATTTTTCGTAATATATAATATCAAAAGGTTTTAAAAATAAAAAACTTATGTTTTGACTGGTGCTATTGTGTCCAATTGCATGCTAATGCGTGATACCTCCATTGATAATGTTGGTCATGAAACTAATGCAAAGAACTCCCTTATATATTAATTGCACCCTACTTCTCTTTCTTGTTTCGTGCCCTTTTGCTTTTGTACGACATTATCTTCCTGTGGATGGCCCGATATATCTGTCACTTTACCTTTGTCTTAAATTGCGGTCAGCGGATGGTGGTAGTTTGTGGCCTAATATTGGGATCTCGTGGACTATTGTCCCAATTAATGGACCAGTTAAAAAATTAAGACTCACAAAAAGTTATGAAACGAAGTGACAGTACTCAGAATCATACTTCATATCATCATATTCATGGAGTGTTTTACCAATTATCTAAATTAATAATATTTCCTCATGTACCAGATATTTTTATTTAAGAATATTTTTAATATTATTTTAAATTCTTTCATATCCGTCCAAACAACCTTCATTCATCTTATCTTATGACTTCTCCATTGGTTATTATCATCTTAAATACAAATTTATGCTCCTTCATTAAGCTCATAATATATTTATTTTTTATATCTATATAGGAGTCACATAGATATCCTAAATTTAAAAATTATGTTGCAGGCACTAAAAGTTGTCATAGCTGATATTCCAATTTGGATTAGCGCTCAGAGGTAAGTAAGCTAATTATAATAATTTCTTTAAATTATTATTAAATTATTTTATTTTTGAAATATTAAAAATAATTTATGTATAATATTATTTAAAAAATAAAAAATAAAATTTATTGTACCTTATATATGCAAATGATTATTTGATGTTATTATTTTGAAACTGTTAAATATTTGGGACCCTGCAAATGCAAATGATTATTTAATTATTTGGTACTCTTGCAAATAGTTAGCATTTTATACATGCAATTGATCATTGATATGATTATTTTAGATGGTACCTCACACATGTAATCGATTGAAAATTGCTAATTTTTGGAGCTAGCTCTTGCTTTGTTACAGAGTTGCCACTTGCTCAGTTAATAAAGGGAGCTAGCTCTTTACAGAGTTGCCACCTGCTAGTTAATAAAGGCATTGCAGAATTGCTAGTTTCTCTATTTTTCTTTAATTCTGTCATCCTTAACGTGCAATGTTACTCTTTATATTCATTGAATGATGCTTTTCATATTATCTTTTTAACTTATTTCTTAGCAATCTTAAAATTTTTATATACTTCTTTATTTTTTAATTTTGGTAGTATTTTGTGGCTATTGAACTATGTCATTCTATCATCAAGTTTCTTTTTACAAGCAAAAAATTTACTATACATGGTTTTGTTCATATATCAAGACAATAAATCATGAGTTCAGATAGGCAGTAGATGTATGCAAGATTAGAAAATGAATGGATTAGACATGAATTTCTATTTGGGATTAAACAGTTTATGGATTTTGCAAAAATGCATTCGAAATGTATGAATGGTGAAAAGATTAAATGTCCTTGTAATCATCAAAAATATCATAATAGGAATTATCTAGATGAGGATACAGTTAAGGTACATCTTGCAACTAATGAATTTGTGGCAGATTATTATTGTTGGTATCATCATGGGGAAACTTATGTGCCTTAAGCAATGGAACAAAATACTTGTCAAGCTGATTCTTTGGTACATTGCGAATAAAGCGAGACTATCAATGCAATGCAGTTGTTGGTTGTCCTTTTAATTCAATTGAAATGGAAGAGACCCCAAATCCTACAACACATCTTTTTGATATGCTCAAAGCAGCACAACAAGAGGTGTGGAAGGAAAACCCTTATGGCCATTCTCAGTTATTTGCAGTGGCTAGAATGTTGAATATTAAAGCTGAACACCATATCTCTGAAAGGTTTTATGATGAAATTTATAAGTTGATGTCAAATTACTTCTAGCCGATAATTTAATGACACAACTTTTACAACACAAAGAAGTTAGTTCGAGGTTTGGGTTTGCCAGTGCAGAAGATTGATTGTTGTGAGCAGAACTATATGATATATTGGGGCAAAGATAGTCACTTGACTTGTTGCAAAATTTGTTCCTATCCTCATTTTAAGGGACAAAGCCGTAGATCTTCCAAACATAAAAGATATGTTCCATATAAGAAGATGCACTACTTCCTTATAGCTCCTCGGCTACAGAGGTTGTATGCGTCTGATGCAACTGCGAAACATATGAGGTGGCATGCTGAGCAATCAAGTGAGGAAGGTGTTGTCATGCGCTATTGTTCAAACTCTCCTGCTTAGAAGCATTTTAATTAGACGCATCCATCTTTTGCATATGAAAGTCGGAATGTGAGGTTAGGTTTATGCACTGATAGATTCCAACCGTATGAGCAAACATGTCAATAGTATTCATCTTGGCCTGTAATACTAACTTCATACAATTTGCCATCTTGGATGTGCATGAAGGAAGAGTATATGTTTTTGACTGTCATCATTCTTGGGCCGAACAATCCTAAGTCCAAGTTGGATGTTTTTTTGCAACCATTGATTGTTGAGCTGAAAGAATTATGGAATGTTGGTATAGAAACATATGATGTTTCCACGAAGAGGATTTTTTAGTTGCGAGCTGCTTTGATGTGGACAATAAGTGATTTTCCTGCTTATTCGATGTTGTCTAGTTGGGGTACTGTAGGAAAGCTTGCTTATCCTTATTGCATGGAAGATTCTGATGCTTTTACTCTTACTAAAGGAGGAAAAACATCATGGTTTGACAATCATTGCAAGTTTTTGCTAGATGATCATCCATGGAGAAGGAATAAAAAATGGTTTAAGAAGGGACAATCAGTTCAAAAAAGTGCACCACCTATAAGGTCAGGTATGGAATTGATAAATGAAATTGATTACTTTGGGTTTAAGAAAGTGACAGAACCTGGTGGAGAAAAAATAAACCATACAATTCAAAGAGTATGTGGATGTGGTTGGAAGAAATGAAGTATCTTTTGGAATTTACCTTATTGGAAAACCAATCTCATTAGGCACAATCTGGATGTTATGCACATTGAGAAACTTTTTTTTGATAATATTTTTAATACGATGATGAATGTTAAAGGGAAAACCAAGGATAATGCTAAGCCTAGGGAAGATCTAAAGGAATTTTGCAATCGTCTAGAGTTACATCGGGACGAAAATGCAAATAAATATCCTTAGGCTTGTTACACATTGAATAAGGACGGGAAAGAACAGCTTTATAAGTGGATTAAGAAATTAAAATTTTCAGATGGTTATATTTCTAACTTAGCAAGATGTGTTGATTTAAGTGGGAATAAACCGTATAGATTGAAAAGTCACGATTGTCATATTTTTATGCAGAGGCTACTTCCTATTACATTTCATGAGTTATTGCCTACAAATATATGGCAAGCTTTGACAGAGTTGAGCATTTTTTTAAAGATTTAACTACTAGAGTCATAACAGGGATGACATAAAATGTTTGGAAGAGAAGATTCCTATTGTGCTATGTAAGCTAGAGTGCATATTTCCACCAAGTTTTTTTTGACTCCATGGAACATCTTCCAGTTCATTTAGCTTATGAAGCAAGAATTGCTGGTCCAGTGCAATACAGATGGATGTATCCATTTGAGCAATAAGTTGAGAAACTAAGTTCTTTTTACATATTATTAACTTAAGTATAATGTGATAGTTAAAATGTTTCTTATTTGTAGGTACCTTCGAAAGTTAAAAAATAATGTTAGGAATAAAGCTAAAGTTGAAGGTTCAATTTGTAATGCATACTTGGTTGAAGAAGCTTCATCGTTTTGTGCACATTACTCTCAACTTTCTGTATATACACGACATCAAAAATTGTCGCGCAATAGTCATGGTTGTGGATTTGATTTAGAAGAACATCCTGAAATGCTTTGCATTTGGAAAACGTGCTGATCAATCATTTGGAAAAGCAAAATTCAGACGTTTAAATGATATGGAATATAATGTAGCTTGCACATACATATTATTGAATTGTCCAGAAGTTAAACCATACATTCAGTAAGTACACTATACTTTAATATTCTTATTGTATTTTTTTATATTGCAAAGTAATATGATCTTAAATAATAACATTAAATTTATTTTTATCATTATAGAATCTTTGAATTAGAGTTGAGGCAACTTCAACCTAATATTGAAGCTTCAGAAATTGATGCAAAACTTGAGACAGTGTTTGCATTATGGTTTGAGAATTATGTAAGTACACTATACTCATAATAAAATAATGATTTAATAGATAGTATATTTTGTAACTAATTAATTTCATATATTTATTGTATATAGGCACATCTACAATCATGTAGCATCCATAACCAAATGATCAAAGACCTTGTAAAAGGACCATTGTATAGGGTGAAATCATTTCCAGTTTATTATGTTAATGGATTTAAGTTCCATACAGAGGAACATGGTTCAAATAGTAGAACAATGAATAGTGGAGTGTGCATTAAAGGCTCTAGCCATAGTACAAATGAGCTAGAGTACTATGGTCAGTTGCAACAAATTTTGGAGTTGGAGTACCCTGCTCTACCAATCAAGCGAACTATACTATTCAAGTGCTCATGGTTCGATCCAACCTTAAATCGTGGTACGAAAATTCATCCACAATACAACCTTGTTGAAGTCAAGAGAGGAAGAGTATTCAATAAATATGAACCATTTATTTTTGCTGTGCAAGCAGAACAATTATATATTGCAAGTTATCGTACTTTAAAGAGAAATGCTACTGATTAGCTAGCTTTGCAAGATTAAAGCAAGGTCAATTGTGGAGGTGCCGAACTCAAATGCATGCATGCCTTCTGATGTGATGACATTTCAAGAGGATGTCTGTGATCAACATGGAATTAATACAGAAATAGATGATAAACATCAGTCTCTAAATGATGTGAATGGTTCATTTATTGATATTGATGATACTCAAATCGAGAAAACTATTGAACCAAACTTGCAAATTAAAAATGATGATGATGAAGACATTGATGTAGAACAAGAATTTGATGATGATAATGATAATGATGACGATGATGATGAGACACTAATGGTGAAGAAGAAGAAGATGATGACGACGACGACAATGATGGAGACCTTCAATTTGATGATGATGATGACCACTAGATTACTAGATTCATGTTTTATTTAAGCAACAAATGTACAATTTGATAATGATGATGATAACTAGTGGACATCAATGGATCTGTTTTATTGTATTTGATGATGATGATTACTAGTCTTATGTTATATTTCCACTTGTTATTTTTCGTATAATCTCCATCTATTTTTTCTTATAGCTGTGAGCAGCTTACCATCCAGTTCTAGTGGTCATAGTGAGAATGTCTTCACAATACCGTCTCTAGCATATACTGCAGTCACAGCACCTGCAACATCATCCACAAATCCTAGTAGCAGAATATTGATTAAAGTTGAAGATAATAAGTAAAGAATTTCTCTATTTAATTTTATCTTATGTATATTTATCTGTTGTATGTGTAAGACTTTGTTGTTTTCAAGTTATATTATCTATTTCTGTCTATGCCATTGGTTTTTTTCAAGTTAGTTCCCATCGGTGCCAGTTCTTTTTCTCCAAGTCAAGCAATATCAACTTATATGACTTCAAAATTTGATGAAAGACAAGAAACAATTGTATATAGTGGGAAGCATATCTCATCAGTTTTTAGAGAATTTTATTAGGAGTTTAAGGTTGTAATATTTAATATATCTATTATTGTGAGACAAATAAATTGAAAAAATGATTTTACAATTATAAGTTTAGATTTTAAATTATATTCTATAATCAACACTTTTGTTGTGCTCATAACTTATAATTATTGCAGAAGATGTACACTTGGGACCCTTTAAATGATGAGGCTATTAAGAGTTGTTGGTGGCAAAATGTTAAAATACAGTATACCAAGCATATTCATAGTTGGAGGCATTCTAAGAATGGCAAGCTAGGCTGTGTGACTCAAGAAATTTGGGATACTTGGCAACAACTTTGGAGCAGTCCAGATTGGAAAGATAAAGCTAAACAGAGTCGTCTAAACTAAGACAGGCGATCTAGGCATCGGTGTGACTAAGCATACATGTGGATCTCAATCTATGGTAGAGCATTCTTTAAAAATGGTAAAGTATCAATGTATTTGTCTTAATGGTTTAAATTGTACTTATTTCATTTTGTAATCATCTAAACATGTAATTACTAACTTAATATTATTGTAGGCTGAAGAGTTGAAACGTCGGCCCAATAGTTGGGAGCTGTTTAAAAAAGTGTACACCAAAAAAGATGAAACTTTTGTAGATGCGAGATCAAAACAAGTAAATGTATGTTTATCTTCTATTGCTATTAATTTTTATTGTATTTATAATTTTTAAATTGCAAAGTCTTAATCTAACTTAAATAATATAACTTAAATATTACATTAACATTGGTACTTAAAAAGCATATGGAATAAATATTGTCTGCATATGATAAACTCTCATTGACATGTTATGCTATGCAGGAAGAAAGCTCCTCCACTATCATTCATAGTCTGCTTCAAGATTTTCATGCTTGCTTTAATGGGGTAAGTTTTAAATCAAATTTAGAGCATTCTATGTTATTCTAAGTTTACCTTTCATATTTTATTTTGGATATAACATATCCATACTCTTATTTATCTAATACACAAGATTTCTAATGCATCTTAACCCTTTTTCCCCCTCCTTTTGCTGTGCTCAGCCCTGTTGTATTCTTAAACACATTCAATTGGTCTTCATTACACAACACCCACAGCAATGACTACAATGAAAAATTCCATTATGTGATTACTTTTATTTTTGCGTTCTATTTAGGTATGACCTATCACACTATTGAAGTTCTACATTTTTTTCATGAATATTGTTACCAGTAATCTTAAAAACATGCATTAAATTTTTTTATGATAGAACAGAGACTGTTAAGATAAAAAGTTTTCGAGGCATCGCTAAAGTTTTTGGACTAGCACTCTGCCTAGCTGGCATCCTGATATTAGCCTTTAACAAGGGACCCCAGTTGAAATCCTTCAACCATCACCACCTTCTTGGACATGAAATTAGCCAAGCTAATGGAGCTCGCTATTATATCAAGAGATGGGCCCTGGGGACACTCCTCGTGACCATTTCTGCTTCAACCTTGTCTCTATGGATGGTCATACAGGTATGCTTCTTAGATAGGCATAATTTGCAAATAGGACTGTACGCAGTCCTTAAATGATCTAGCATTTCTATCTTTTGTTCTTAACAGAGAATGTTTTAACTTTCACTAGGGATATGTGTTGAGGGAGTACCCTGCCAAGCTTATATTCACCACTATTCAGTGCTCATGGAGTACCACTCAGTCATTCTTCGTGGCTCTAGCATTTGTGAGGGACTTTTCTTAGTGGACATTGGGCCTCGACATGGGTCTTCTCTCAGTGACTCTCGGTGTAAGTAATTTTCTTTTCTTTGATTTTTTTAATTTGTTTTCTTTGCATTCTTTACTCCATCATACCCCATCTTTTCTTAAGAAATGATAGCGTAGAAAAGCTAGACCTTCCTCACAGAGATGGCCCAAAACTTTCTAATAATAAAATTAGTTAAAAAAGGTTAAATTTAGTGAAAAGAAGAAATTTTTCAATGAGAACTAAACTATGCAAACTAGCACTAGCCTAGCTATCACAACCCTATATTAAAAATAATGCATGCCTTTGCTATCTTTTAAGATATGTTAACATTTGATTACATGTCCATGTATAGACTTAAGCAAGAAGACTCCAAATTTTCTCCAACATCACTTGTTTTATTATGTATCATATCAAATTTGTTGCTCATGTTTTAATTTTTTAAAAAAATTGAACCATAATGCATTGATATATTCCTTTTCTTATTTGTTGTTACAATTTGATCATCTAATAAGTGATGTATGATAGGGTATCATGGCCACTGGAGTCTCATATTACTTGTCATCATGGATTATTAAGAAGAGCCTAGTTTTTCTGGTCATGACCATACCGTTAACTTTAGTTTTTCAAATCATATGCTCTTCTTAACTTCTTGGAGAAATGATTAATTTGGGAAGGTGTCCTTCAATGCTTGATCAAACTTGTTTTTCATATTATAATATTATGCTTGAAATGAGACTTACTATTTTAAATTGTTGTCGCAGTATTCTAGCTGGAGTTTTCATGATTGAAGGCCTTTACAGTGTTCTTTGGGGAAAGAGCAAAAAACAAAATGATAGAGAATGAAAACTCAGAGGAGAGAGAAACAACAACATCAGCAGTATTGTTATAGACTTTATTAGTTATATAACCAAATCAATGTAAACTTGTAGTTGGACACTCCAGTATAAGGAGTTAGGTAAGTTTGGTATAATTGTGTGGTTTGAATTATGGGTAAGTTTGGTATAATTGTGTTCCCTTTCATATTGCTGTACTGGATGAATCTCATGTGGAAACTAATTACATGAAATGTAAGAACTGGTTGCACGGCACTTGCTGTCAAACCTTATTATAGAGTAGGGTTAATATTGGTAGCTCGTCATGTATATATTCTTATGATTGTTTGATTCTCTGAACACGCAACACTTCAAATTCTGCACTTTGAGAAGAACCTATCCACCACATAATTCTGTTGACTTAAGAAATCGTGATGTTCCTGGAAAATCTTTCGTATGCAATTTATGATGCTTAATTTCATGCAATATGTTATAATTTCATGAAGTCCAGGAGCTTCTATTGTATTGTCAAAATGAGCACATGCATTCTTCAAATATGCCCTCAATATTGATAGTGACTTCAAAAATGTTATTTTGTGGGCTAGTGGTGGAATTCCTTCTTGGATTTTGATGTTGCCCAAAAGGGCGGACCACTATCAAACTATCCAAGCTTGCTTTTCGCAGTGACAATAAATAGCGCACTCCCTTGGCAGTTGGAGCTAGTCAACCTCTGTGTAGGATGTTAAGCGCCCTTTGCACAACTTTGGAATGAGTCTCACAAGTCTAGGCCCATAAATTTTGCGGTAAGCATGCTCTGATCATTGTTTTATCTATATCTTGCCATTTATTAAAAAGAAAATTTTCTGATAAATTTCTTGATGAAGACTGCACCTTGTTTGCCTGCTAGCATACTACTTTCACAATTTAGTTTACTTTGCTTGAAATTATTGTTTTTTCAGCTAATACAGCTGGAATTTGCTTTCATGGATAGCTAGTGCCTTGTTTTTTTTTCTTTTCTTTTTTTTCATATTGTTTTTGGAACAATTTTTCTGCTTCCTATATATAGACAATTTGTTATTGCTTTTCTCTGGACAGTCGCATAGCTGCAGCTTTGTTGCTCTTGGCTAGCGGAAGTAGCATGTTCTTTGTTGTTGATTGACCCTTTTATTGTTTCTGAAAAATGATGTTGTTGTGGAACCAATACTTCATATGCCAAAACCTTTCAGACAACTTAGAAACAGAAACAGGAAGCAAAAATTGTCTCATAGGCAGCTGTTCAAGTAACAGCTAACAAGATGCTGGATCAACTTATTTGCATGCTTCATTCTCTTAAATGGGCTAGTTGGAAGTTTTCCGAGAGGCACGACTGTAAGTAAAATCACAATTAGTAAATGGCAGTGTTGGTCTGACCTTCAAGGAAATTTATTAATGCTATAGATTTTTGAAGATAGGATCCCCAATAATTGGAGTAAATGTTGCAATTAATAAAAAAAGAAAAGAAATAATAATAATAAAATTATGATACCACCGAAACATCTGCCATTATAATGCAAATTAGTCTAGACCAGCACCTTTGACTGTGGTGTTCTGTGGTTTTGAGCCTCGATAGCTATGGTGCTTTATATATACTCTTTGCTTTTTAATATACTCCTTGTCTCTATAAATATGTGTATACCAGAAAGGCATAGAAGCCAGCAGTCACCTGCCACTGCCTCTACATTGATGGCTTTTCTTGCATCACGACCAACCAAGTTTTCCCTATGTGTAAGAGTGATGCGTCGAGCACTAGCATGTTGTTGCAGGGAACACAAACATTTCTTAGTTGGGTATACAAAGGTCTTCTAATCGGACAGGAACTCTCAGACGGTTAAGGTGAAACAAAAATCGCATCTTACGTTAGTTTATCACAAGAATCATTGTGCTAGCAATTATTCAGATGCGGGTTGCATCTTGGCAACAACGCACCATAATTAACCAGCTGCTAGTAGGAACACTTCAAAGCACTCTCACTGAATAATATTTTGCCGTCCAAGGTTAAAGCATCATCAAACGTACTTAACTTTGTCGACCAGTACGTACGAGCATTCATATTATAAGGTGAACCTCTGGATTAAATGATAAAGCCGTGGTTGGAGTCACTTGAGCACCCATTTGTGTTTTGCTTGTCATGAGTATGCTTATTGCATATTCAGTCATATATAACTATCATTTCTAAAAAGAAGCAGAAAATAGAAAAAGCTTGTGCAAAAAGATGGGACAAGTTTTTGGCCATAATGAGCAATCTTGTTATGAGGTGAACTTTTGGATTAAATGATAAAACCATGGTTGGAGTCACTTGAGCACCCATTCTTATGTTTTGCTTGTCATGAGCATGCTTATTGTAGATTCAGTCACATATGAAAACCATTTCTGAAAAGAAGGTAGAAAATAGAAAAAAGCTTGTGCAAAAGGATGGGACAAGTTTTTGGTCACAATGAGCATTCTTGTTATGAGGTGAACCTTTGGGTTAAATGATAAAGCCATGGTTGAAGTCACTTGATCACCCATTTTTGTGTTTTGCTTGTCATGAGTATGCTTATTGCATATTCATTTTCAGCTGAGCAAAGATAGCATCACTTTTAATAACTTATCGTACGCTTATTGAAGGACGTGAAAGTATTTATGGCCGCCTCTCTCGTAAACTTATCGTATGTAGTCATGCAGATTCCTGCCAAGGCCGCCTTCAACAATGGTACGAGCCCAATCATATATGTGTTCTATAGGCAGTTGAGTGCTACTTTCTTCAAGGCATCAATTGCTTTGGTGCATGAAAGGTACTGCCATCTTCTCTCTCTTGGATTTGGACCACTTCATTATTGTAATTTGTATACTATTTAAAAAAGTACAATATAACATGTAGATTTTCTATTTTTATTTTTTATTATTGTTTTGAGGATCTAGTATCTCCCAATTAATTTTCCAGTATTCATGCATTTAAATTGAGCATCCATTCTTGTGTTTTGCTTGTCATGAGTATGCTTATTGCGGATTTAGTCATATGTGACTACTATTTCTGAAATGGAGGAAAAAAATAAAAAAAGCTTGTAGAAAAGGATGGGACAAGTTTTTGGTCACAATGAACATTTTTGTTATGAGGAGAATCTTTGTGTTAAATATAAAGTCATGGTTGGAGTCACTTGAGCACCCATTCTTGTGTTTTTCTTGTCATGAGTATGCTTATTGCAGATTCAGTCACAAGTGACTATCATTTCTGAAAAGGAGGCAGGAAATAGAAAAAGCTTGTGCAAAAGAACGAGACAAGCCACAATGAGCATTTTTGCTATGAGGTGAACCTTTGGGTTAAATGATAAAGCCATGTTTGGAGTCACTTGAGCACCCATTCTTGTGTTTTGCTTGTCATGAGTATGCTTATTGCAGATTCAATCACATGTGACTACTATTTCTGAAATGAAGGTAGAAAATAAAAAAAGTTTGTAGATCACAATGAGCATTCTTGTTATGAGGTGAACCAAAGTCATGGTTGGAGTCACTTGAGATTTTGCTTGTCATAAGTATGCTTATTGTAGATTCAGTCACATGTGACTACCATTTCAGCTTATGCAAAAGGACGGGACAAGTTTTTGGCCATAGTGAGCTTTCTTGTTATGAGGTGAACCTTTGGGTTAAATGTTAAAGCCATGGTTGGAGTCACTTGAGCATCCATTCTTATATTTTGCTTGTCATGAGTACGCTTATTGCAGATTTAGTTACATATGAATAGCATTTCTGAAAAGGAGGCAGAAAATAGAAAAAGCTTGTGCAAAAGGACGTGACAAGTTTTTGGTCACAATGAGAATTCTTGTTATGAGATGAATCTTTGAGTTAAATGATAAAGCCATGGTTGGAGTCACTTGAGCACCCATTCCTGTGTTTTGCTTATCATAAGTATGCTTATTGAAGATTTAGTCATATGTGATTACCATTTCTGAAAAGGAGGCATAACATAGAAAAAGCTTGTGCAAAAGGATGGACGAGTTTAAGGCCGCAGTGAGTGTTCTTGTTATAAGGTGAACCTTTAGGTTAAATGATAAATCCATGGTTGGAGTTACTTGAGCACCCATTCTTGTGTTTTACTTGTCATGAATATGCTACTTGCAGATTCAGTCACCTGTAATTACCATTTCTGAAAAGGAGGTAGAAAATAGAAAAAGCTTGTGCAAAAGGACAAAATAAGTTTTTGGCCACAATGAGCATTTTTGTTATGAGGTGAACCTTTGGATTAACGGATAAAGCCATGGTTCGAGTCACTTGAGCACCCATTCTTGTGCTTTCCTTGTCATGAGTATGCTTATTGCATATTCAGTAACATGTGACTACCATTTCTAAAATTGTAGGGAAAGATCTAGAGCCTTTCCCTAGGGAAAGACTTTTTATTTTTCTAAAAAATTTTCCCTATGATTTTTAAAAAATCATAGGGAAAGGTGAAGAGTCTTTCCCTACGATTTTCACAAAATCGTAGGAAAAGGTCCAGAGTCTTTCCCTACGATTTCACAAAAATCGTAGGGAAAGGCTCCAGAGCCTTTTATGGAAAGAATGCAGACTTTTACCTACAATTTTCATGAAAATCGTAGAGAAAGACAACCAACCTTTCCCTACGAATTTAATAAAAATCGTAGGAAAAACCCCTTTTTTAGAAATCCAACCCTTTCCCTATGATTTTTACGAAAATAGTAGGAAAAGGCTGTATACCTTTCCCAAAATCAAATTTTATATTTACTATATTTATATTAATTATATTTTATATGATATTATTAATAATTATAAATATCAATATAACTATTTATTTCTTATACTGTATTTATAATTATATTGTTATTTATTATAACGTTAACATTTATATTATAATATTCTTAGTAATATATTACTATAGTTTCTTTAATACTATATTATTATTTACATATATTATATATAGTAAATATGTATTTATATATAATACATAAAAATAAAATATTATATAATATTTTTTATATAAAAAATAATTACTTATTATAATTGTAGTATACTATAATTTATTATGTATTATCATATTTTAATAAAATTATTAATCTTATATTGTAATACATAATGTATATAGAACATGTTATAAAGTTATTATAATAATATAGAATATATATATTATAATCAATATTATTATGCAATATAATATTAAATAAAAATATTATTATGTATATATCTTTTTTAGTTATCCTTTTAAAAGATATTTTTGAAAATGAAATCTATTTTTTATAAAATAAAGAAAAAAATGTTGTTAGAAATCAAATGCAGTCAATGCAGCGAACGAAGGGATATCATTCGTGAATTGTTGCTATCGATCTCTAGGACGGTTGATTGAATTTAATTAAATTCAATTCAATGCTGCAGATGAGGTGGTCGGGGCCCATTACCCGAGCCTGTTGCGTGCTTTGTGCACCGAAGTCTATTGTACAAAGACTTTTCCTATCATGGTCCTTTTCGATTATTCACAACTTCCCTCGTTACACCTCCCTTCGTCCGTGAGCTCCCAATCCAGAGCTTACCTAATCCTTTCCCAGTGAAGGACTTAGGCCAAGGCCTCGCCAAAGCCACAACGCTCGAAAGCCTCCAATTAGTTTCCCAAGATCCTTCATCTCTTTCCCCTCCTTCCTCCACTCTTCCTTTTGCTGTCATCGCTAAAAACCCTAACCTCAATCCACCTTCGAATACTAATCCTAACCTCAACTTCAGTCCGAGCCCCACCTGCCGCCTCAGTCGATTTCGGCCTTTGCCCCTTCGTTCCGGCCGTTGGATGCCCCTCCCATCCCATAATACTCCATCCAAAATCCCAGCTTCCAAGGTCCGATGGTGCAAAACCTCGGCATCCAACCTCGTGAGGTCTCAGATCCGGTTTTGATCATGCTGCCATTAAAATTAATCTGGATGGGTCCAGTTGGGCTATATTCTATATGCAATTATTTTTTTCCTTATAGTGATGTTGCCCGTAATTATCTGAGTGGCTGACAAAATGAAAATGGCTATGATAAACTAAAAATCGTAGGCAAAGATTTCATTTACCTATGACATTCATAAAAATCATAGACAAAGATCCGGAGGAAAAGCTCCCTAAACCTTACCCCCTAGGAAAAGTCTTTGTACATCGGACTTCGGTGCACAAAGCGTGTACAGGGTGTGCGCATTGGCCGCGCACATTGCGAGCGCGCATGAAAGGGCGCCGTGGCCCGATGAGCCATGGTACGCATGCTCGCACTGGCGTGTGGCCAATGCGCATGCCCTATGCATGCTTTGTACACCAGAATTCGTGCGAGCATGCATGCGGGGGTGTCGCATTCCAATGGGCCGTGGCACACTTGCTCGCACCGGATTCCGCTGTACAAAGACTTTTCCTACCCCCTGATGGTCCTTTTCAATTCTTCTCAACTTTCCTCATTCAGCCTCCCTTCGTCCGTGAGCTCCCAATCCGGAGCTTACCTGATCCTTTCCTGGTGAAGGACTTAGGCCAGGGCCTCGCCAAAACCACAATGCCCAAAAGCCCCCAATTGGTCTCCCAAGATCCTTCCTCTCTTCCCCCTCCTTCCTCCACTCTTCCTTCTGCCGCCATCGCCGAAAACCCTAACCCCAATCCACCTCTAAATACTAATCCTAACCCCAACTTCAATCCGAACCCCACTGTTGTGACACCGCCACCTCAGTCGATTCCGACCTTCGCCCCTTTGTTCTGGCCCTTGGGTGCCCCTCCCATCCCTCAGTACTCCATCCCAAATCCCAGCTTCCAAGGCCGATGGTGCAAAACCCCGGCATCCAGCTTCGTGGGGTCTCAGATTCGGTTTTGATCATGCTGCTATTGAAATGATCTGGATGGATCCAGTTGGGCCATATTCTATATGCAATTATTTTTTTCTTATAGTGATGTTGCCCGCAATTATCTGAGTGGCTAACAAAATGGAAATGGCTAGGCATGCTTATTATTACTGCCGTTCAGTAAAACTTCCTTGATGTCCATGTGGTTAGAATGTGGAACATCCATCTAAGACTGTAGTTTGGGGTGGTTGTCATTTCTTTTAAAAATAAAAATATAATTTATATTTTAATTTTTAAAATTTATAATAAAAAAATATAGTTGATTATCATCATTAATTTTATTTTTTATAATTTTGATAACAAAAATATATTTGATAACTATTGTTAATTTTTTATTTCTTTTATATAATAAGAAATGCTTTTAAGAAGCTTTTTTAATAAAGTTATTTTTATTTTGGAGGCAAAATCACTTGAAAATATTTTCCTTAAAAGCCTTTCCCTACGATTTTCATTTTTTTTTCTTTTATATAATAAGAAATGCTTTTAAGAAGCTTTTTAATAAAGTTATTTTATTTTGGAGGCAAAATCACTTAAAAATATTTTTCCTTAAAAGCCTTTCCCTACGATTTTAACGAAAATCGTAGGGAAAGGTCCAGAGCTTTCCCTACGATAGAGTGAAAATCATAGGGAAAGGTTTGAAATTTTTTGATTTTTTATGGAGGCAAAAGCATCCACCAAAATTTTTTCATGATAAGTCTTTCCCTACGAGTTTAATTAAATCGCAGGGAAAGGAAAAAAAAAACACTTAACACCCGACTTCCGTCACTGTTGCCGAAATCCCTCTCTTCCGCCTCTGCCCTAACTCCTCCGCCTGTGCCCTAACTCCCTCTCTTCCGCCTCTGCCAAACTCCCGATTTCCGCCCAGCCTTTCCTCTCCTCCACCGACCCCGCCGCCCTCCCGCCGGACGCCAACGACGACGACAACCAGTACCCCCCGATCTCCTACCAGTACGGCCCCTACCTCCTCCGCGACCTCCTCGCCCTCCTCCTCTTCTTCCTCCTCTCCCTCTCGACCATCGCCCTTGTCTTCATCACCGTCGCCGTCGCCCTTGGTTTCCACCTCTGGAACGCGTGGGAGGAGCCCGCCACCGGCGAGGTCGTCATCATCGCTGATGAAAAAAGCCCACTTCCTTGCCCATCAACGAA
This sequence comes from Calamus simplicifolius, assembly GCA_900491605.1. Lineage (NCBI taxonomy): Eukaryota > Viridiplantae > Streptophyta > Magnoliopsida > Arecales > Arecaceae > Calamus > Calamus simplicifolius. The sequence continues at coordinate 206,330 of UESW01004572.1, read as the reverse complement.
CAGATGCTGCAAAGTTGAAGCCAAAAAGAGATGAAGTTCAAAGCCTTCGTCACCCAAGATGGCGTCAACCTCCTCGACAAGCGTGAGCTCCCTGCTATCCCTTCCCCTTCTCTTTTTCATTTCCTCAAACATCTAACCTCCCCTCTCTGCCTCTCTCATTCTTAGGCTTTCTCCCGGTCCTTGACAAGCTTGGCCGCATCTGCCATGTCTACCTGATGCCCGACCATGCCATGTTCCTCCACAACCTCCTTGGCGGCGATGGCATCCAGTCCGTCGCCCAATTAAGGAAGGACTGCCTCTTCTGGGACTACCAAATCTCCAGTTAGAACGCCGATCGCATCGCCTTCGCCATCGACGTTGCCCTCCTCCACTGTGCCCTCCCCAGTGCTGTCACGATCCAGTCCCAGGCTGGGGATGACACGGCTGCCATTCAGATAAAGCTTGTCAAGAAGCTCCCCGTCGGGTCTCACAATGCCGCGCCGTTCCTCACCTTCGAGACTAAAGGCCTGCGCTCTGCTGTTGTCTAGGACGTCCCCATCTTGAAGCCTCTCTCTCGGGCTGATGTTCTCTAGCTCCAGTCCGCCCTTGATGCTGCCCAGGATCTCCCCCGGGTCTCCAATCTCACCTCATTTTTTTTTCTAAATTAGAAAAATCATTTTTTTTGGATTCGCATTAGTTCATCTCTTATTTTTTTAAATATGAATTTTGTCTGTTTAATTAAGGATTTCCCGCATTTGTCTTAGCTTTTACTCGGAATCTAAATCCTTTTCCTCCCCTTTGGTCTGTGTATTGCTAACCAATTGAACCTTGAGGCCGGAATGATGAACCGGAACAAGCTAACCTTTAATATTTTTGTTCTTTTGTATTTTGTTTGGTCTGCAGCCTCCAGCTCTGCCCCCTAGCTCACTCTTCATATGAGAAGCCGGCAAACAATAGGTAAACTTTTCACATTGTTGTCTCTCTCTATCTATACTCTCTCTAATTTGTTCAAAGGAATTTTTGGAAAATAATTTACAAGTTCTCCCATTTCTTCCACAGCTAATATCAATGGGCTTGTAGCGTCTGCTTCTATTCCTCTTCTCCCCACTCTTGAGCAATGTAGGCCAGCAATAGGTGGGTTTGCTCTCCCTACCTTCTTCTTTTCCTTGCCCCATAGATTTGACAAATTAGTTGTGCAGAGGTCTATCAAGTTACACTTAGCTTGGGCTATCACTTAGTTTGGTTGGAATCTTAATTCATTTGTTGATGCATGTTAAACAACCCACAAATAGGACTACTGCCTGCTTGCTATTGCTACCCCACAGCAGCAAAAATAGATGGTTGGTGAATGCCTCTTCCCCTTGGTTGAAAGGCTTAAGGTGGTGTTCTGTTGCTCTTTGTTTCAATGAATAATTTGATGCTTTATCCGGCTTGTGTTTTCATGAATAACATTCATGTTGCCTCAAATTCTGGCATTAACTTGTTTTCTTTTGTATTGTTTAGTTTGATCTTGCTGCTAAAATTACTGGAATGCTGTTGGAGATGGACAATTCTGAATTGCTTTTGCTGTTGGAGTCGCCAGAATCATTGGTTGCGAAAGTGGAAGAAGCAGTTGAAGTCCTGAAGGTCTCCAAGAAGAAAGTAGGTGGTCAAGAGTCTCTCCATCCCACCTACTTGTCAACTGAGGTTGCAGTCAACTGAGAGGAATGCAGATTATGAGAATGTCATTCTTTCGAATTATAGATCATCATTCATATTGTGTATTGAGGGCTTATGATTTTTATTATGAGTCTTTCTCCATTTTGCTGCTAGAGTTTGGAAGTTAGTGATGAAGGACAATTGACATAGTTTACCTGTTTTAGAATCTCTAGTTATTATGATTAACTGGCCGTCTAGGAGTGAAGATTGTTTTCCTTTTTCTTTACTTGTCACTGGTTGCAGGACCTTTTATATTACTGGATTTTGCACTGATATATTAGGTGGAACCTCATTCTGTTTTCATGGATTATGAACCATTAAAGATGCATTTTTTAGTTAGTAATTTGCTTGTTTATATTTGGGGCCTCATGTGGCATTTACATATGATGGCGATATTCGCTATGCTTTCATGGTTGTAGCTTATTGGGTCTCTGCAACTCTTCCCAGTAAATGAACTTGGGTGGCAAGTTGGTGTATTACTTTTCCAGTTCTTGCTGGTATGTTTGTGGGTGGCAGCAATGGTTGTATAAAATGGAGAGGCTCAAGAGCTAAATTACCACTGTTCGCATCTACAGCCGAGTTTCTGCTTACTAACGTTCAAATGTTATGCCTACTTAAAATATTAAATAATTTAAAATAAAATAAATATGTCTTTTATATATGATTTTAGATATATTTCGTAGGAAAAAAAGAAAAAAATATCTAAAAATAGTTAAAAAATAATATTTTTTAAAAAAATCATTAAAATTTTTTTTCCTATGATTTTGGGGTTTTTCGTAGGGAAAGAAATCATTAAAAATTATTACTAGCCAATTTTTCCCTACGATTTTAAAAAAAATTGTAGGGAAAGATGTGGATTAAATATTTTTTTTAATTTTTCCTACGATTTTGGGGTTTTTCGTAGGGAAAGAAATCATTAAAAAATTTTATTAGCCAACTTTTTCTATGATTTTAAGAAATTTCGTAGGGAAAGATGTGGATAAAAAATTTTTTTGATTTTTGCCTACGATTTTGGGTATTTCGTAGGGAAAGAAATCATTCAAAATAATTATTAGCCAACTTTTCCCTACGATTTTAAGAATTTTCGTAGGGAAAGATGTGAATATTTTTTTTTTGATTTTTCCCTATGATTTTAGGGTTTCTCGTAGGGAAAGAAATTATTAAAAAATATATTACCTAACTTTTTCCTACAATTTTAAGAAAAATTGTAGGGAAAGATGTGGAAAAAAATATTTTTTAATTTTTTCCTACGATTTTTCATCTTCGTAGGTAAAAGTTTTTAAAATTAAATTTACATTTCAAATTCTAGTCACTCTTTCCCTACGAAATATGAACTTTTCCCTACGAAAAAGTTCGTAGGGAAAAGTTCTGATCTTTGCCTACGATTTTGAAAGTCGTAGGCAAAGGCTTTCCCGTCGCATCTTTGCCTACGATTTTTTTTTCGTAGGGAAAAGTTCAAAAATCGTAGGGAAAGGCTTTTCCTACGATTTTTCTATCTTTCCCTATGAAAAAAATCGTAGGCAAAAGTCATGTTTCTTATAGTGGTATGAGCACATTCATTTGTGTTCTATAAGCAACTAATTGCTACTCTCTTCATAGCACCAATTGCTTTGGTGCTTGAAGGGTACTGCTCTCTTCTCTCTCTTGGGTTTGGACCCCTTCATTATTGTGATTTGTATATTATTTAAACAAGTACAATATAACACGTAGATTTTCTATTTTCTATTTTATTGTTGTTTTGAGGTTCTAGTATCTCCCAATTAATTTTTCATATTCATGTATTTAAATTGAGCATCCATTCGTGAGTTTTACTTGTCATGAGTATGCTTATTATAGATTCAGTTACATGTGAGTACCATTTTTGAAGTAGAGGCAGAAAATAGAAAAAGCTTGTGCAAAAGGATGGGAAAATTTTTGGCCACAATAAGAATTCTTGTTATGAGATGAACCTTTGTGTTAAATATAAAGCCATGGTTAGAGTCACTTGAGCACTCCTTTCATTTTGCTTGTCATCAATATGCTTATTGCAGATTCAATCACATGTGACTGCCATTTCTGAAAAGGAGGCAGAAAATAGAAAAAGCTTGTGCAAAAGGATGGGACAAGTTTTTAGCCACAATGAGCATTCTTGTTATGAGGTGAACCTTTGGGTTAAATGATAAAGCTATGGTTGGAGTCACTTGAGCACCCATTCTTGTGTTTTACTTTTCATGAGTATGCTTATTGCAGATTCCATCACATGTGAATACCATTTCTAAAAATAAGGTAGAAAATAGAAAAAGCTTGTGCAAAATGACGAGACAAGCGCATGGCCAATGGCCGCGCTTGGTGTGCACTTTGTGCACCAGAGTCTGCTGCACAAAGACTTTTCCTACCCCATGATGGTCCTTTTTGATTCTTCACAGCTTCCCTCATTTCACCTCCCTTCGTTGTGAGCTTCCAATCCGGAGCTTACTTGATCCTTCCACAGTGAAGGACTTAGGCCAGGGCCTTGCCAAAGCCACAATGCTCGAAAGCCCCCAATTGGTCTCCCAAGATCCTTCTCTCTTCCCCCTCCTTCCTTCACTCTTCCTTCTGCCACCATCGGCAAAAACCCTAACCCCAATCCACCTCTGAATACTAATCCTAGCCCCACTTCAATCCAAACCCCACCGTCGTGACACCGCCGCCTCAGTCGATTCCGGCCTTCACCCCTTTGTTCCGGCCCTTTGGTTTCCCTCCCATCCTCCAGACTCCAGTACTCCATCCCAAATGCTAGCTTCCAAGGCTCGATGGTGCAAAACCCCAACATCCATCCTCGTGGGGTCTCGGATCCGGTTTTGATCATGCTGCTATTAAAATGATTCGGGGCCATATGCTATATGCAATTATTTTTTCTCTTACAGTGATGTTGTTCGCAATTATCTGAGTGGCTAACAAATGAAATGGTTAAGCATGCTTATTATTACCACCGTCCAGTAAAGCTTCATTGCCGTCCATGTGGTTAGAATGTAGAACATCCATCTAAGACTGTAGCTTGGGGTGATTGTCATTTTTTAAAAATAAAAATGTAATTTTGTTTTTATTTTTAAAATTTATAATAAAAATCAAAAGTTTAAATTACTTACACATCATCATCAGGATCAAGTTTTTTAATTATTATTAAATTATTATTTAAATATGACCTTTTTATAATAAAAATCAGAAAGTTGGAATTTGACTTTAAGGATGCATTTAGTACCTAAAAAAAAGGAAAGAAAACAAAATATTTTATATTTATTTTTTAAAAAAAGAATAAAATTTTATCTCATAAAATAATTAATCTCATGAAAGAAATAATTATTTATCTTATTCAGCTATTATTTTTTAATTTTTTATTATTAATCATAGCTACTATTTTTTTAAAAAAAATTATAATTATTTTCTTTAGGCTTTTATATACAGGTAGAATAATTTTTATTCTATCCTAATATTTGTGCGATTATACCGAGTCTTTTATCCGGTCATGTTCCAACATTAAACTACGGGAAGACTTAACAAACCATGGTAAACCGGTCGCTGGTTTAGCATGGTGGGAATGTATATGTTCAACCCTTTTCAATCACCAACCATTCCTCAGCATACCGATGGCTAGTGATTTGGCACTTTCAAACAGGTGGCCCACGGATGCGGCCACGAGTGGGGTAATTTCTGAAACCCTCGAGCCCGGTAATAAAATCAACGGAGAAATCCCACCAGCCTGCTGTCTCGACTACGCTTGGGAGATTCGAGCTCCAAATCGTATCCTCTTCTTTTGATCCCCAGGTCGAAGGGGCGATGGAGAGCTTCGAGGACGCCGTCGTCCTTCGTTTGCCCGAAGAATCCTCCTCTCCCCTCTCTCAACGAAAGCTGAAACGCCTGAGGAAGGCATCGCAACCTAGGGCTTCCGATCAGCCGATCGCTCCAACCCTAGATCTCGTTTCCTCTACCCCCTCCCCCTCCCCTTCCCCGGCCTCCGAGGATCTCCCTGACGCGTGAGAGGCGCCAGCTTTGGAAGGATCCGCGGCGGATGCGGTTGATGCGGCACTGGGATCAGAGCATTTGGGCAAGGAAATATCTTCGGATGATGAGCTTGAACCTTTGTTTCCAGACCTGAAGGATGCTTCTAGGGGATGGGAGCCTCGGGACATGGAGGAAAGAGAAGAAGAGGAAGAATGGTTGGGGTATTCCTCTTGGGGAGCAGAGAGTGGAAGCATTGGAAAGGGGGGAATAATGGATGAACTGAGGAAGGAGAAATCGGCAAAAAAAAATGGCTGAATTTGAAAGGGGAGGAGGATACGACGGAAAAGAAGAAAAAGAAGAAGACTAAGTCTGGTGAGTTGGCTGGCAGGAAGGGAGACCAAAAGGATCCATCCGGGAGAAGAGAAGACTTGATAAGGTTGTGATATTTCTCGTTCATGCGGCCGTATCAATTTCATGACCCTTGAGGATAAGGCTAAAGAAGTCAACTGGACAAAGATGGACTGTACGAATGTTCAAGAAAGATTATTCGCGACCTCACCTTCCTCACCTTATGTTTGTGATACATTGCTTGGGTAATCATGTGTATGAGTTGCATATGATTATAGATACAAACATTATGACTTTATATTTTTCAGGTGCTGCTAAGGGATGATCTCTTAAGGGATTGAGAGTGCTTGATTAGGTGTGATCGAATTATCTGGAACACATATAGGATTGGATTATATTTATGTTCGCTGCGTTAGTTATTTATTAACTTAATGCAATATATCCACTATGTGTCACTGTGTGTGAGTTTCGTTGGGTCGCATACCCAACGTACTACATGTTGAGAGAGTTGAGGTTATTGTTCCTATGTGAACGAGTGGAAGATTATTGGCTTAGGTGCCAGGTCAGTGCCCACACAGAGTCCCAGGAGACGAGACTTTTCGTAAGTCTGAACTCTTGGTATTCCTTGGCCTTATCCACTATTAAATTCATGTTCTATATGAAGATCGGGGGTATCTTCTGAGAGGAACAGAACAAGGATACAGAGCCTTCTTCTTTCTCTTCCTCACCGATATTGCGGCTTAGGCGTGTGGACACAATGGGGACTCTAGTAGCCCTCGACGACCGACGATCCGCTGCTTCCGCTACCACCAAAACAAGGTATGTTCCTTGAACCATAAACAAGGAACATACCTTGTTTCGGCGACAGTGGAAGCAGTGGATCATCGGTCGTCGGGGGCTACCAGAGTTTCCAGTGCGTCCACACCCCTAAGCCGCAGTACCGGTGAGGAAGAGGAAGAAGAAGGCTCCGTATCCTTTTCTATTCCTCTCAGAAGACATCCAGGTCTTCATATAGAACAGGAATTTAATAGCGGATAATGCCTAGGAATACCAAGAGTCTTCTAACTTACGAAAAGTCTTATCTCTTGGGACACTGTGTGGGCACCCAGGCCAAGGAACATACCTTGTTTCAGCAGCAGCGGAAGCAGTGGATGTCGGTCGTCGGGGGCTACCAGAGTCCCCAGTGTGCCACACCCCTAAGTCGTAGTACCGGTGAGGAAGAGAAAGAAGAAGGCTCCATATCCTTATTCTGTTCTGTTCAGAAGACACCCCCGGTCTTCATATAGAACATAAATTTAATAGCGGATAAGGTCAAGAAATACCAAGAGTCCCAGACTTACGAAGAGTCTCGTCTCCTGAGAATCTGTGTGGGCGCTGACCTGGCACCCAGGCCAATACTTTTGAATTCTTTCCTTTCATTACTTAAAATTCTGGGTTTTATTTGTTGTTGATCTACTTTTTCTTTCTTGTTCCACAGGAGAGGAGGTCTAATTTGGATCAAATTCATGCTGAAACTCAGAGACTGTTGCGCGGTTTATGCAATCCTCTTACTCCTTTTCCCCATTTTGTTCGATTTGATCATCACCCTATGGTCTACATGCGTTTCTCTTATTTTGTTCGGTTTGATCATCACCCTAAAGTCTACATGCGTGACTTTAAACCAGTAAGACAAAGATGGAAAAGCTAAAATTTCCTTTCTATCTATTGCATTCCGAGGCAGAATCTAGAGATGCTTCATTTAAACCTGTGCCTGTTGTTCAAAAGCCAATCTCATCTGTTTTGGAGAAGATCAGGCTAAGGAAGTTGGAAGTATCAAAAAAGCGAGTCATCAAATCAACCTTTGCCATTAATTTTAGATATTGAATTTTGCAAGCTCTATGTGAGCTACTTGAAAAAATAAATTATTGGAATTTACCACTGACTGCAGATCTCACATTCTCCATCATTCTGATTCTATTGCTGATACTGATTTTTCAATGCGTGAGATGTCTCAACTCTCTAATCTATCTGGGTCTCAGAGTGGGAAAGAAAACCATGAGGAGCCAAAAATCATATGTATCTTTCTCCCCAAAAAGTTCCATGCCTCTGCATTTGTTTTTCTAACATTTCTTCGTGCAAGAACAGAAGAAAAGCTTTTTATATAAACTACTTTCTGTGGAACTATCAATATTTATAGAAGTGCTTGTATGGTTGCAGGATGATGTTGTCGAAGCTGTAGATGGTGGCAGCAATGCGACTATTCTGAGTCGCTGTGAGGATGTTACCAATAGTAAGGTTAGCAATTGTATTCATGGATTTTTCTCTCTTTTTTTTCCAGTATGTAAATATTGTGGGAAAAATGAGGGAAGCTTTGCGCCAGACTTCAATATCATCTAAGCATTTGTCAACCTCCTGTCAAATTGTTTTTCTCTTGAAAACACTAAATTGTGTGTTCAAATCAAATGGTAGTACTTCATATGTGTGCTAGAAATTGCTTTTTTGTTGTAGGCTATTGCAAATCAATTACATAACTTGAACAATTTCCACTTTTCCCTACGATTTAAAGAAAAATATTAAAATCGTAGGAAAAAACGTGGATAAAAAATTTTTTTTCAAATTTTTCCTACGATTTTAAGGTTTTCGTAGGAAAAAGAATTATTAAAAATTATTATTAGTCAACTTTCTCCTACGATTTAAAAAAATCATAGGGAAATATGTTTTTTAAAATATTTTTTTTTGATTTTTTCTTACATTTTTGGGGTTTTTCGTAGGGAAAGAAATCATTAAAAATTTTATTAGCCAACTTTTTTCTACAATTTTAAGAAATTTCGTAGGGAAAGATGTGGATAATTTTTTTTTTGATTTTTGCCTACGATTTTGGGGTTTTTCGTAGGGAAAGAAATCTTTCAAAATAATTATTAGCCAACTTTTTTCTATGATTTTAAGAATTTTTGTAGGGAAAGATGTGGATAAAAAAAATATTTTTACTTTTTTCCTATGATTTTTTATATTCGCAGGCAAAAGTTTTCAAAATTTAAATTTAAATTTTAAATACTGATCACTCTTTTCCTTTGAAATATGAACTTTTTCTATGAAAAAAAATTGTAGGAAAAAGGTCTGCTCCTACGATTTTGAAAGTCGTAGGCAAAGGCTTTTTTGACGCACTTATGTCTACGACTTTTTTCAGCTTTTGCCTACGACAAAAATTATAGGGAAAGGCTTTCCCTATAATTTTTCTATCTTTTCCTACGAAAAAAATCATAGGAAAAAGTCATTTTTCATGTAGTGAGTCTCTACCAGGGGATTATATGGGCTTACAGGTCTGACTTTTTGACTTTTTTCTTTCAAAAATAACATTTTCATATTCTAGACCCTAGTATATTTTGTAGTGGTAGTCTTGTTATATTTTGTTCTTTTACATGTGATACTATTGGTTTAATTCATTTCCTTAGCATGTTTTGGCAAATGTTTTCATGATTGCCATGTAATATTCAATTTAAATACATAAATGCTAAAAAATTAATTGGGAGATAGTACTAGAACCTCAAAACAACAATAAAAAATAAAAATAGAAAATCTACATGTTATATTGTACTTGTTTAAATAATATAAATCACAATAATAAAGTGGTCCAAATCCAAGAGAGAGAAGAGAACATTACCTTTCAAGCACCAAAGCAATTGGTGTCATGAAGAGAGTAGCAATCAGCTGCCTATAGAACACATAAATGAATGTGCTCATACCTTGTTGAAGGCAGCTTGGCGGGAATTTGTACAACTGCGTACACTAAGTTTACAAGAGAGGCAGCCACAAAAACTTTCGCATCCTTCATAATGAGAGTTAGGTTAGAGCTTCTCTGGAGTCTGGATGGGTTGGATGGATATAGAGGGATGGATGGGAGGACAAACAAAAATATCCCCTAAACAGAGATGGGTACACCTAAAAGAAGCGGGGGTGGCGGTTGATGGTGAGGAGGCCTGCCTTCTATTTTTCATCCATGAGTTCTTTGCATGTAGACATTCTTGCTAGTATAACTTATTATACATTTATTTTTCAAAAATCACTACACTCGTACATTTCTCAAATTATTCTATTTCTGCATTTGCCTTTTTTTAGCTGCGGCTTTAATCACTTTTTTTAGCTGCTTTTTTGAATAGCAATCAATTTAAATATAATCATTACCCTTTTACATTAATATCCTTACAAATATTATGAACAATTTGGACCAAAAAGAACTATGCTTTTATGTCAAATATTTCTTAAATGGGCTAGTTAGAAGTTTTACAAGAAGCACGATTGTAAATAAAATCACAATTTAGTAAATGGCCTTGTTGGTCTGACCTTCAAGGAAATTTATTAATGCTATATGCTGTAGATTTTTGAAGCCAAGATCCCCAATAACTGGAGTAAATGTTGTAATTAATACAAAATTAAAAGAAAAGAAAATAATAAAATTATGATACCATCGAAACATCTGCCATTATAATGCAAATTAGTCTAGACCACCAACTTTGACTCTGGTGTTGAGCCTCGATAGGTACGGTGCTTTATATATACTCTTTGCTTTTTAATATACTCCCTCTCTATATAAATATATGCGTACTAGAAAGGCATAGAAGCCAGAGTCGCCTGCCATCGCCTCTGCATTGATGGCTTTTCTTGCATCACGACCAAGCAAGTTTTCCCTATGTGCAAGAAGGATGCGTCGAGCACTAGCATGTTGTTGCAGGGAATGCAAACATTTCTTAGTTGGGTATACAAATTAAGGTCTTCTAATCGGACAGGAACTCTCACTTTCTTATAACTGAGATGGTTAAGGTGAAACAAAAATCGCTTCTTACGTTAGTTTATCACAAGAATCATTGTGCTAGCAATTATTCAGATGCGGGTTGCATCTTGGCAATGATGTGCCATAACCAGCTGCTAGTGGGCAACACTTCAGAGCACTCTCACGGAATAATATTTCGCTGTCCAAGGTTAAAGCGTCATCAAACGTACTTGGCTTTGTCGACCACTAGGAATGTTAGTATGGACTTTTTATAAAGAACCTAGGGTCCAAAACGAAGAAAAGGTATGGTTTAGAATCCAAAGGACATTGAGATGTAAAATAAACTCCAAAATTTGAATTGTTCGTTAACTTAGCAGAAAGGAGGAATCTCCTGGCTCAGACCTACTCTGGGGCTTTGAGCTATGGGACATGGATTTGTAACTTTTCCCTTCTGTCTTTTCTGAGGAGAAGAAGACAGACAAAATCCGGCCTACTTATGTTGTAGCCCATCTATGCTGGCTTTACACAACTAGTGATATCTGCATGAGGGAAAGATGAGCAACACTACTGTTGCATGCATCATCTAACTAAAAATCATCTATGCTCTTCTATTTTTTCCTACTCTAAGTTCTGTGCTCCACTCGAATATCATCTAAGGAAATAGTAGATATAAAGTGCTTAACATTTTTAATAATTAAAAGAAAAAGGATAAAATAACAAGAGATCATATAAGGAAAGGAAAAAGAGCATTGCTAACTATGGAATAAACTTGCTAGTAACACTGTTCGCTAACGATGGTTGCAAAGAACTAGATCCTCTTTCTTCTCTTTTCCTCACATTTGTTGCTGTGCTTGGTGCTATTAATGACCCAAAATCCATTCCACCCTAACTTTCTTCTCATCCATTTTTTGGGCCATCAAATTGGTATATCTTATATTAAAGCAAGGTTTAACAAATCTTTGTCCACTTATAGTAAAAAGAATTAAGGATGCATTTGGAAAGAGGATTTTCATAAGGAATTTCATTTTAAGTAAGAATTTTAGATTCTCAAAACTAAAATTCTTTGTTTGGTTATTCTCAAAAGAAAATTTCTAAAATTTTATAGAATCTACAAATTCATCATTTACGAATTACACCTCTGAAGGTATTATTTACAAATTCTTCATAAAAATCCACTCTTGAAAATATTTAATTTTATTTACACACTAAACTATTTACATAATTTTTATAAAAATTATTTTAACTAAATATTTATTTTTTACATATAAATATTTATTTAAATATTTTTATAATTTTAATTTATTTTACATGTTTTCTATATTTACTAAATATTTATTAAATAAATCATTAATAATATATGCTACAAAAATAAATATTATTAAATTAAAATATTTAGGTAATTAAATTAGTATGTATTTATAATTTCTAAATTTAAATATCATCTAAAACTTATAAAAAATATTAATTTATAATTTATAATTATTAATTTAAATATATTTATAAAATAAATTTAATTTTAATTAATAAAGTAATTATAATGAAAATATAAATTTAAATAGAAACATTTCTAATATTATTTATAAATATTTTATTTTTAAATTAAAGAAATTTTAAAATAAAACAATAAATATAAATATTTAATAAATATATTATTAAATATATATAAATAAATATTATTATTTTAAAATATTATTAATATGTACAATAATATTAATAATAAATATTTTAATATAAAAAAGAAATATAATATTGAAATAATAAATATTGATTTGTATTATCGAAATAAATATTAAATATTTATTACGTAAATATTTAATATTTACATAAAAAATTATAATTCTTAAACAAATTTTCATTTCTAAGAGTAACTATTCAGACAAAAAAATTTATGAAATTCTAAAATTCTTCATTTTCAAAATTCAATAATTTTTAAAATGCCTCGTCAAATGCAAACTAGGAGTTTCTTCCATATATATCTTTACTAAATATCTATCTTCAAAAAGTTATCATTTGTGCTCTTACGCACATATATCCATCAAATTATTTCACATTTGCAATGATGCTTTTTACATTATATTTCTATGTCAATGAATAATTATTTTAAATGCAAATGACTTGATCATCCTTTTGAATTAATATCCTTGAATATTTGACATAAAAGCATAGTTCTTTTTGGTCCAAATTGTTTATAATATTTGTAAGGATATTAATGTAAAAGGATAATGATTATATTTAAATTGATTGCTAATTAAAAAAGTAGCTAAAAAAAGTGATTAAAACCGCAGCTAAAAAAAGGCGAATGCAGAAATAGAATAATTTGAGAAGGGTATGAGTGTAGTGATTTTTGGCTACAATGAGCATTCTTGTTATGAGGTGAACCTTTGGGTTAAATAATAAAGCCATGGTTAGAGTCACTTGAGCACCCATTCTTTTGTTTTGCTTGTTATGAGTATGCTTATTTGCAGATTCAATCACATATGACTACCATTTTTGAAATGGAGGCAGAAAATAGAAAAAGCTTGTGCAAAAGGATGGGACAAGATTTTGGCTACAATAAGCATTCTTAATATGAGGTGAACCTTTGTGTTAAATATAAAGCCATGGTTGGAGTCACTTGAGCACCCATTCTTTTGTTTTGCTTATCATAAGTATTCTTATTGCACATTCAGTCACATGCGACTACCATTTCTGAAGAAGAAGTGGAAAATAGAAAAAGCTTGTGTAAAAGGATGGGACAAGTTTTTGGCCACAATGAGCATTCTTGTTGTGAGGTGAGCTTTGGGTTAAATGATAAAGCCATGGTTGGAGTTACTTGAGCACCCATTCTCGTGTTTTGCTTGTCATGAGTATGCTTATTGCAGATTCAGTCACATGTGATTGCCATTTCTAAAATTGAAGCAGAAAATAGAAAAAGCTTGTGCAAAAGGATGCGATAAGTTTTTGGCTACAATGAGCATTCTTGTTATGAGGTGAACCTTTGGGTTAAATAATAAAGCAATGGTTAGAATCACTTGAGTTTCTGGCTCTTTGCTTTAACATAACTTTAGGATAGGACAACTAGTCCCAATACATGAAATATATCTGGTCCGTAGTTGCAAAACTTTCAAAGACCATTTCTACTTTGGCCTCCTGACCCCTTTTTTTTTTCTCTCCTTATGGCATAAATGTCACTAACTCAAAACATAAAGGTCTGCAGTAACTTTTACTTGGAAAGGAATTTGCTTATAACATTTTAGCTAAATTAAATAAATAACTGAGCCCTCTGGGAAGACACTGTAGTTTTTCAATAGAAAGAAAGTATAAGGGCATCCGATGAGAAAGTACAATGAAAAACAACCGATTCTCATTGAGAGAGGGGCTTCCATTTGTTCAGAGAATTCAAAAGAAGGTAGAGCGTCCAAAAGGCAAAAAGAAAAAAAAAAAACAATTTGTGATGGAGGGCTTCAAAAGCCATGTATGGATGCCTCTATTAGAAAGAATGGTGAGTGGATTTTTAAACCAACCCTAGAATTAAGAGGTAAAAGACTATGCTTTGTAATGTTTATGATTCTATCTAGTAATGTATCAAACTATATTCATGTAATATCACTGAGCACATAATACTAAAACACTTCTAGTTGAAAATGATTTAAAGGCAGTCATTTAAATTTTGACTGTTAGTCTAAATGTCTGAAGAGAAACATCCTGTTAGTGGAAGAGTCTCTGGCTCTTTGCTTTAACATAACTTTATGACAGGACAACTAGTCCCAATACATGAAATATATATGGTTCGTAGTTTCAAAACTTTCCAGGACCATTTCTACTTTAGCTTCATGGCCCCTTTTTTTTTTCTCTCCTTATGGCGTGTTTTCTTAAATGCATTTTCTACTTCAACCTAGTGACCTTTTTTTTTTTGTTTTCTTATACTCACTTTCGGTCCTCCCAGCTATCCCTCTATACATCAACCCCTCTAGAGAAGCTTTAACCCCTGTCTAGAGAAGCTCTAACCTAACTCTCATCACGAAGGATACCGAAAGTTTTTGTGGCCGCCTCTCATAAACTTGTCGTATGTAGTTGTGCAGATTCCTGCTTGTCGTATGTAGTTGTGCAGATTCCTGCCAAGGCTGCCTTCAACAAGGGTATGAGCACATTCATTTGTGTTCTATAAGCAGCTAATTGCTACTCTCTTCATGGCACCAATTGCTTTGGTGCTTGAAGGGTACTGCTCTCTTCTCTCTCTTGGGTTTGGACCCCTTCATTATTGTAATTTGTATATTATTTAAACAAGTACACTATAACATGCAGATTTTCTATTCTATTTTTAATTATTTTTTTGAGGTTCTAGTATCTCCCAATTAATTTTTCAGTATTCATGTATTTAAATTGAGCATCCATTCGTGTGTTTTGCTTGTCATGAGTATGCTTATTATAGATTCAGTTACATGTGAGTACCATTTTTGAAGTAGAGGCAGAAAATAGAAAAAGCTTGTGCAAAAGGATGGGATAAATTTTTGGCCACAATAAGAATTCTTGTTATGAGATGAACCTTTGTGTTAAATATAAAGCCATGGTTAGAGTCACTTGAGCACTCCTTCTTTCATTTTGCTTGTCATCAATATGCTTATTACAGATTCAGTCACATGTGACTGCCATTTCTGAAAAGGAGGCAGAAAATAGAAAAAGCTTGAGCAAAAGGATGGGACAAGTTTTTAGCCACAATGAGCATTCTTGTTATGAGGTGAACATTTGGGTTAAATGATAAAGCTATGGTTGGAGTCAGTTGAGCACCCATTCTTGTGTTTTACTTTTCATGAGTATGCTTATTGCAGATTCCATCACATGTGAATACCATTTCTAAAAATAAGGTAGGAAATAGAAAAAGCTTGTGCAAAATGACGAGACAAGCGCATGGCCAATGGCCGCGCTTGGTGTGCGCTTTGTGCACCAGAGTCTACTGCACAAAGACTTTTCCTACCCCATGATGGTCCTTTTTGATTCTTCATAGCTTCCCTCATTTCACCTCCCTTCGTCTGTGAGCTTCCAATCCGGAGCTTACTTGATCCTTCCATAGTGAAGGACTTAGGCCAGGGCCTTGCCAAAGCCACAATGCTCGAAAGCCCCCAATTGGTCTCCCAAGATCCTTCCTCTCTTCCCCTCCTTCCTTCACTCTTCCTTCTGCCACCATCGGCGAAAACCCTAACCCCAATCCACCTTTGAATACTAATCCTAGCCCCAACTTCAATCCAAACCCCACCGTCGTGACACCGCCGCCTCAGTCGATTCGGCCTTCACCCCTTTGTTCTGGCCCTTTGGTTTCCCTCCCATCCTCCAGTACTCCATCCCAAATGCCAGCTTCCAAGGCTCGATGGTGCAAAACCCCAACATCCATCCTAGTGGGGTCTCGGATCCGGTTTTGATCATGTTGCTATTAAAATCGATTCGGGGCCATATGCTATATGCAATTATTTTTTCTCTTATAGTGATGTTGTTCGCAATTATCTGAGTGGTTAACAAAATAAAAATGGTTAAGCATGCTTATTATTACCACCGTCCAGTAAAGCTTCATTGCCGTCCATGTGGTTAGAATGTAGAACATCCATCTAAGACTGTAGCTTGGGGTGATTGTCATTTTTTTAAAAATAAAAATGTAATTTTTGTTTTTATTTTTAAATTTATAATAAAAATTAGAAAGTTTAAATTACTTACACATCATCATCAGGATCAAGTTTTTTAATTATTATTAAATTATATTTAAATATGACCTTTTATAATAAAAATCAGAAAGTTGGAATTTGACTTTAAGGATGCATTTAGTACCTAAAAAAAGGAAAGAAAACAAAATATTTATATTTATTTTTTTTAAAAAAGAATAAAATTTTATCTCATAAAATAATTAATCTCATGAAAGAAATAATTATTTATCTTATTCAGCTATTATTTTTTAATTTTTTATTATTAATCATAGCTACTATTTTTTTAAAAAAAAATTATAATTATTTTCTTTAGGCTTTTATATACATGTAGAATAATTTTTATTCTATCCTAATATTTGTGCGATTATACCGAGTCTTTATCCGGTCATGTTCCAACATTAAACTACGGGAAGACTTAACAAACCATGGTAAACCGGATCGCCGGTTTAGCATGGTGGGAATGTATATGTTCAACCCTTTTCAATCACCAACCATTCCTCAGCATACCGATGGCTAGTGATTTGGCACTTTCAAACAGGTGGCCCACGGATGCGGCCACGAGTGGGGTAATTTCTGAAACCCTCGAGCCCGGTAATAAAATCAACGGAGAAATCCCACCAGCCTGCTGTCTCGACTACGCTTGGGAGATTCGAGCTCCAAATCGTATCCTCTTCTTTTGATCCCCAGGTCGAAGGGGCGATGGAGAGCTTCGAGGACACCGTCGTCCTTCGTTTGCCCGAAGAATCCTCCTCTCCCCTCTCTCAACGAAAGCTGAAACGCCTGAGGAAGGCATCGCAACCTAGGGCTTCTGATCAGCCGATCGCTCCAACCCTAGATCTCGTTTCCTCTACCCCTGTTGCGGCCGAATCACGTATGATGAATGTTGGGCAGGTTGGGATCACCGGGTGTGTAGAAAGGCCGCCGTCTTTCTTCAGGAGCCTGCAAAAAGTCCCGGACCGGTGGTTTCGGCGGGGACCCTCCGACGCCCAAGTTAGTGAGTCGTCGAACAGGGATATGATTTTTTGTAGAATTGCTCTAGAGGAAGTTCCAGAGAGAGTCCCCTTGCATGGAGCTTGGGTCCTCCTTTTATACCTGTTGGGGATCGTATACCTTGGTCTGTTGGAACTGTCAAATCTGTTTCGTTGTGATGTTTCATCGAACGGTAAGTTGTTGGACTGTTACTGGATAAGGGCCGCTTATAGTGGTAACTGATGATCAGGCTAACACTGGCCCGTGATTTTGGTAAGTGAGGTATTCGGTAGCAGACCTTAGATCGCGAGCTCGGTTGCCTAAGACTAGTCCTTGTATGAAGGCTGACACTGGGGGTTGACGCCGGATGGCAGTGCTAGAGGCCGGAACCAGAGTCTCAGTATTGGGACTGATGCTGAAGGCCGACTCCCGTGACCAATGCTGGAGGCCGATGCTGGTGGATGACGCTGGGGGCCGACGCTGGAGGCCGGCGCTGGTGGCCGACGCTGGATGTCTGGTGCCAACGCGTAGTTGGTCTTTGATGCCGACGCTGGGGCCAACACTGGGGGCCAGCGCTGGGGGCCGACGCTGGAGGCCGACGCTGGGGGCCGGCGCTGGTGACCGACACTGGAGGCCGACGCTGGGGGCCGGCGCTGGTGACCGACGTTGGGGGCCGGCTCTGAAGACCAACGCTGGAGGCCTTGGGTTTTGTTGTCACATCATTGCTTTCGAAAATTGCGCGGAAGATAATACTACTCCGAGGAAACGGCCAGCCGTATCAGATGCCCCCTCGCCCCTCAGATTGGTGAGCGTTTACTTACCCGCGAAAGGGGTGTGAATATCCTCTAGGTGGCCGATTTCCGTGTTATCATTTCGCCTTTGTTGGGATTAGGGAGGATTTCCCTCGGGCAGTGCTACGAAAAGGCGGACGGTACCATTGCGGTAAGGTTAGCGCCCCCTTTTACATTGGTGGTCTTTTCGAACTTATCGTATTGGCAGGTCGTCGAAACGCCTCCCAACTGAAGATGGACGCGTGGTTGGATCGGACGGTTAGAGGGTGTTTCGAGATGGTGTAATGATGATAAATTGCCCTTATCTTCCTATCTTCCCCACTTCTTCCGCCATTGCCCCCTTTTGAGTCCGCCAGCGTTTCTGTCTCTCGTTCATTCTCTCCGTGCTCTGTCCTTGGCTCGCGTTTTTCTTCTCAGGTTAGTTCCCATGGCTTCTTCTCCTTCTTGCTCCATTTCCGGTTCTTGGGGGGGTTCCCACCATCCTTCCCAGTCTTCTGAGTCCCAGTCCATCCAATGGTCCACCTCATCTTCTAACCATTCACCGGAGCCACGACCAGTCGATCGTCCCCCAATCGGGATTCGCCCGGCCGGCGGGCGAACTTCCGTCCGGACCCGGTCGGCGATTGCCGGCCCTTCTAGGGTTACCAAGGAGTCCCCCGAAGGGACTGCGTCCTCCATGTCTGCCCAGGACATAGCAAACTTAAGGGCCAGGTACGGCTTCCCTCCAGACCTTCATCTGTTCGTTCCTACCCCTAACGACAGGGCAACCTCTTCCCGTTCCGGAAGGGTTGCCTTGTACGGGCCTTTTTTAAGGCTGGGCTCCGGTTACCGATCCACCCTTCATTCTTAATCTTCTGGATCGGTACTCCTTGACCCCATCCCAACTAGTTCCCAACTCCTTCCGAACTATTGTTGGTTTTTTAGTACTCTGCCATCTGCAGGGTATAGAGGCTAGCCTTTCCTTGTTCCGCAGCTTCTATACCCTTCGCAAACAGTCGGGGTGGTGGTCTTTCACTCCTAGATCCAATAGGATTCTTAGGCTGTGCCTTCCTTCCTCCATTAAAGGGTGGAAGGACAAGTTTTTCTTCGCGGACATCAGCGGGGTTCGTGGAAGCTGGGGGATACCCAATATCGACGCCAACAGGGACTCCTCCATCCTTCCACGAGACCGGATGGCGTTTGGGCAGCTCCTTACTGCCGATATTCCTAAGTGTAATAAGCTGATAGCCGAGGAGAATCTTCACCGTGCCGGTTTAATTCCCTCGAGGGGTGAGCACTAGACTACTCGCCTCTCTTCTCCGTTCTTCTCTCTTTTTTTTTTTTTATAAACTATCCCTTGCTTGTGTAGGGATGGCGCCGACTTTGCATAAGCTTAAACAGGTGGCCACCAAGAAGAGGAAGGCCGCGGGGACTGCGCCCCTGCCGAAGGAAGGGCTGCTGCCAAAGTTCCCAGGAGGGCCGACGCTGGAGGGTTGGCGCTAGAGAGACCGACGCTGGGGTGGCCGACACCGGAGGGACTACAGTCGTGAAGCCCCTACGTGCCAAGGTCTTGAAGAAGGGCGGCCTCAAAAGGGCCGACACTAAGGGGGCCGACGCTCAGGAGGCCAAAACAGTGGGGTCCATGCACATAGGCGAGGCGGCTCAACCCCAAGCCGAAGAACCCATCACGGAAGACGCGGCGAAGGCCGGGGCCGGCAAGGAGGTGGAGCAAGGCCCGCCGGTGGGAGAATCTCCAGCTCCGGCTCCTCCAATTATTTTACTTGACTTATCTCCTGATGGGAAGACGCCGTCTCCCATGCCTAAAGAGACGAATAAAGCTCCGGCGGCAATAGCGGCAACTCCAATCGCTGCCTTGCCCCTACGGGGGCGACAGCTGAAGCGCCTCTGCCCGCTAAAGAGCCGAGGCGGCAGGCTCCATGGCGGAATCAGCCTCCGTAGGTCCGACGCCTGGGGAAGGGAGGGGTATCGATCCCTCCCTCCAGTCACTGCTGGCAAACCATAGCCGCTGGGCTACACGGGTCATAGAGGAAGCTTCAGTGGCGGAGGTGCAAGAATACCTCCGAGGTCAAGGGTGTGTTACCTTTTTTCGTGAAGCCTCGGTGGCGCACCTCTGGGTGAGTTTTGTGCTATTATTGTCCTTTTCCTTTCCCCCTTTTTCTTTCTTTATATCTGGGTATTTTTTCCAGGCCTTGAATTCCCTTGTCGCCCTTAAAGATCTCTGGACTCTGAGCGACACCGCCATTGAACAAGCACGGGAGGAGATGGTCTCCCTTCAGTCAAAGCAGAAAAGGCGGCGATGGCCCTAGAGGACACTCGAGGCACCTTGAAGGGTGAGATCGAGGTTATTCGGCTTAGGGCTGAAAAGGCCGAATACGCACTGGAGGTTGCCCAGCGTCGTGCCGCCAATGAGCTGGACAATGCTCAAGTGGCGGAAGAGAAACAAAGAGTGGCGGAGGAGAATTTGAAGGCGGCAGAACAGGAGGTATGTGCTTTAAAGACTCAACTGAGTTCTGCCTCCACCGAGACCAATGCGGCCAAGGAAGCCACCCGCCAATATGTAACTAAAATCGCGGATCTGGAGGCGATAGTGGCGAGGCCCAGAGGAGGGCCATCGAAGCGGAAAAGAAGGGGGCCGACGCCATAGAGGATTATAAGAAATCCGAAGCCTTTGATAACGAGGTAGCCGAGTCATTGGCGCTAGCTTATGACGCTGGCTTCCAAGATTGTAAAAATAAAATCCAGGAGCTTTATGACCTGAAGGATATCGAGGAGCTGAAGCCCGACGACGTCCCCGAGGATGACGCCCCGCCTTCGGAGGGTCATTAACAGCTTTTAGTTTCTCTTTGCATCGATTGTGCCTGACCTGAGTCGGCAATTTTGTAACCTTTATTATCAATGAATATTTTTAATCTCTTCCGCCTCTTCGATTATGATCAACTTCAGTTGTCCGAACTGCTGCGAACTGCCAGTCGATGGGATTGTGTTCAGTAGGTTACGCTAGATAGGACCGCGAGTCGTGACGCTATCCTAAGCGTCGATAAGGCCAATATTCGGTGGTAACGTGGATGTTAGTTGCTATTGCAAAATGCAAGGTGCTGGTCCTCGGTCCCAACACATAGTTGGTTTTTACGGCCGACGCTAAGCACCGGTCTCGGGTGCCAACGCACAGTTAGGTCTTTGTTGCTGACAGTGGGTGCCGGTCTTTTGTGCCAATGCGGAGTTGGTCTTTGAATGCCGGAGCGGATCCAGTCTTTTGCTGCCGATGCTGGGCGCTGGTCTTGGGTGCCAACGCGGAGTTGGTCTTGATCCGGTCTTTTGCTACCGACGCTGGGTGCCGGTCTTGGGTGCCAACGCGGAGTTGGTCTTTGAGTGCCGGAGCGGATCTGGTCTTTTGCTGCCGACGCTGGGCGCCGGTCTTGGGTGCCAACGCGGAGTTGGTCTTTGAGTGCCGGAATGGATCCGGTCTTCTGCTGTCGACGCTGGGCGCCGGTCTTGGGTGCCAACACGGAGTTGGTCTTTGAGTGCCAGAGCGGATCGGTCTTTTGCTGCCGATGCTGGGCGCCGGTCTTGGGTGCCAACGCGGAGTTGGTCTTTGAGCACCGGAGCGGATCCGGTCTTTTGCTGCCGACGCTGGGCACCGGTCTTGGGTGCCAACGCGGAGTTGGTCTTTGAGTGCCGGAATGGATCCGGTCTTCTGCTGCCGACGCTGGGCGCCGGTCTTGGGTGCCAACGCGGAGTTGGTCTTTGAGTGCCGGAGCGGATCCGGTCTTTTGCTGCCGACGCTGGGCGCCGGTCTTGGGTGCCAACGCGGAGTTGGTCTTTGAGCGCCGGAGCAGATCCGGTCTTTTGCTGCCGACGCTGGGCGCCGGTCTTGGGTGCCAACACGGAGTTGGTCTTTGAGTGCCGGAGTGGATCCAGTCTTTTGCTGCCGACGCTGGGCGCCGGTCTTGGGTGCCAACGCGGAGTTGGTCTTTGAGTGCCGGAACGGATCTGGTCTTCTGCTGCCGACGCTGGGCGCCGGTCTTGGGTGCCAACGCGGAGTTGGTCTTTGAGTGCCAGAGCGGATCCGGTCTTTTGCTGCCGACGCTGGGCGCCGGTCTTGGGTGCCAACGCGGAGTTGGTCTTTGAGCGCCAGAGCGGATCCGGTCTTTTGCTGCCGACGTTGGGCGCCGGTCTTGGGTGCCAACGCAGAGTTGGTCTTTGAGTGCCGGAGCGGATCCGGTCTTTTGCTGCCGACGCTGGGCGCCGGTCTTGGGTGCCAACGCGGAGTTGGTCTTTGAGCGCCGGAGCGGATCCGGTCTTTTGCTGCCGACGCTGGGCGCCGGTCTTGGGTGCCAATGCGGAGTTGGTCTTTGAGTGCCGAAACGGATCCGGTCTTCTGCTGCCAACGCTGGGCGCCGGTCTTGGTGCCAACGCGGAGTTGGTCTTTGAGTGCCGGAACGGATCCGGTCTTTTGCTGCCGACGCTGGGCGCCGGTCTTGGGTGCCAACGCGGAGTTGGTCTTTGAGTGCCGGAGCGGATCCGGTCTTTTGTTAAACATACTCATTCGAAAGTAAGAACATGTTTATTATTCATGCATCAAACAGATTCAAATTAATAAAGATAGAATTCTATTGATAGTACCGGCGTAAATTGTCGGCATTCCAAGTTCGAGGGAGCGGCTTCCCGTCTAGCTCTTCGACTTTATACGCCCCATGGTGGAGTACCTCCTTGACACGGTATGGTCCTTCCCATTTTGGTGCTAGCTTGCCCCCTTCCGTCAGCTTTGATACTTCAGCTCTTCGTAGGACCAGGTCTCCTGGCCGGAATGTCTTGGGTCGCACCCGAGAGTTGTAGTGTTTGGCCACTCGCTGACGGAACGCTGCCATACGAAGTAGCGCTTGATCTCGCAATTCTTCCACCAAATCCAAATCAGCCCTCAGCTGGTTGGAGTTGCTTTCTTCGTGGTATAATTCCGTCCGGGGACTAGGAGCTCCTATTTCTACGGGGATGACCGCCTCGGTCCCAAAGACCAAGCTGAAAGGGGTTTCCCCTGTGGGTGCTCGCGGTGTCGTGTGGTAGGCCCACAACACACTAGAAAGTTCTTCTACCCAGCACCCTTTACAGCTATCTAGCCGAGCCCTGAGCCCTTGGAGGATGATGTGATTGGTCACCTCAGCTGCGCCGTTGGTTTGGGGATGCCCTACGGAGGTGAATCGGTGACGGATGCCCAGGCCCTCGCAGAATTCTTGGAAGGCCGTGTTATCAAACTATCGACCGTTGTCTGTAACTAGGGTGTGTGGTAACCCAAACCGGCACACCACGGATTTCCAAAAGAAAGCCCTTACTTTGGCTTCCGTGATTTTAGCAAGAGCTTCCGCTTCGATCCATTTAGTGAAATGATCGACGGCCACAACTAGGAACTTACGTTGTCCGGAGGCAGGAGGGAAAGGTCCCAGGATGTCCATGCCCCATTGTGCAAAGGGCCATGGTGCAGCCAGGAGGGTCAGCTGGGACGCCGGTTGATGTTGGACGTTGGCATGACGCTGGCAGCTGTCACATCTTTTGACGAGTTCAGAGGCATCTTCTTTCATTGTTAACCAATAATACCCCTGACGTAGAGCTTTATATGCAAGGGCCCTGCCCCCCAGATGGCTTCCGCATATCCCCTCGTGTATCTCTCGTAAAATATAGTTGGCGTCGGTGGGACCGACACACCTGAGGATAGGGTATGAGAATGACCTTCGGTAGAGCTTTCCTTCCATAAGGAAGAACTTCAGGGCTCATCTTTTAAGTTTCCTAGCTTCGGCAGGGTCTTCTGGGAGGATGCCATCAGTAAAGTATTGAACGTAGGCGTCCATCCAGGAGGGCTCCAACTCCACCGGCAAAGTTTCTCTTGGTACCTCAATGCTTGGGACTTCTAAATGCTCCACATAAGCCTTTCCCAACATCCCGTCAGCCAAGGCAGCGAGATGGGATAGGGCGTCGGCTCTAGCATTCTCTTGTCGAGGAATGTAGCTGACGCTGAAGTGAGTGAATGGGGAAACCATTGAGTGCACCGCATCTAAGTAGCGGGCCATGATGGGATCCTTTGCCTCGTACTCCTTTGTAATCTGGCCAGCAACCAGTTGGGAGTCGGTGAATGCCCTAAGGCATTTCACCCCAAGCTCTCGAGCCAACCTTACGCCGGATAACAAAGCTTCATATTCCGCCTGATTGTTTGTAGCTGGAAAGAGGAAGCGAAGTGCACATTCAGTCACAACCCCGTCCGAGTTGGCCAAGACGAGGCCTGCTCCGCTCCCTTGAGAGTTAGATGCCCCATCCACATGGAGAACCCACTCATCTTCGCTGGTTCGAGGGGCTGAATGTCCGTAGGAGGTTCTTCAGGTGGCTCCATTCCCCAAGTACATTCAACCAAAAAATCTGCCAGAACTTGGGACTTCATAGCCGACCGGGGGCGGAAAGATATATCGAACTCCCCCAGCTTGAGGGCCCACCTTGCCAGCCGGCCGGAAGTATCTGGACGAGCCAGAACCGCCTTCAGAGGCTGGTCTGTGATCACCGCGATCGGGTGGGCTTGGAAGTATGGCCGCAGTCGCTGGGCAGACACGATCAATGAGAAGATGATTTTCTCCATGTTTGAGTAGCGGGTCTCTGCATCATGAAGTACCTTACTCATATAATATACTGGCCTTTGTGTGCCGCTAGTGTCCATACGGACTAGCACGGAGCTAACAGCCTCGGGAGAGGCCGCAAGGTATAGAAGGAGCTCTTCTCCGCTCGTCGGCTTGGCTAACAGTGGTGGGGTAGATAAGAATGTCTTTAACCCTTCGAACGCCTCTTGGCATTCTTTGGTCCACTCGAACTCGTTGATTCGGCGAAGCGCCTTGAAGAAAGGCAGACACCTTTCAGCAGACTTGGATAGGAAGCGGCTTAGGGCGGCTACTCTTCCTATCAAGCATTGTACTTCCTTCTTATTGGCAGGAGGCCTCATGTCCAAGATGGCTTGGACTTTGTCTGGGTTTGCTTCGATCCCCCTCTGGGTCACCATGAAACCCAAAAACTTCCCAGCGGTCACCCCAAATGCACATTTGCGAGGGTTCAGCTTTATCTGGTACCGACGGAGGCTGTCAAAAGTTTCTGCTAGGTCCGCAATGTGGTCACCGGCATGAACGCTTTTTGTTAGCATGTCGTCCACGTACACTTCCATGTTACGTCCTATCTGACCCTCGAAGACCTTGTTCATCAACCTCTGGTAAGTAGCTCCCGCATTCTTTAACCCGAAAGGCATTACCTTGTAGCAATACAGCCCCTTTTCGGTTATGAAGGAGGTAGCTTCTTCATCCGCCGAGTTCATCCAGATTTGGTTGTATCCAGAGAAAGCATCCATGAAGCTAAGAACCTCATGGCCGGATGTAGCGTCCACCAGTTGATCGATTCGAGGCAGGGGGAAGCTGTCTTTGGGGCACGCCTTGTTGAGGTCGGTGAAGTCTACGCACATTCTCCAACATCCATTGGCTTTACGGACCAGAACCACATTAGCCAACCATTCGGGTAGTGGACCTCCCGAATATGGCCGGCAGTCATTAACTTTCGGATCTCCTCGTTGATAGCTTTCTGCCTATCCAGAGCAAAGTTTCTCTTTTTCTGTCGAACCGGCCGACACCCTGGCTTGAGGTTAAGTTGGTGGGTGATTACTTTTTCAGGGACGCCCGGCATGTCTGAGGATGACCATGCGAAAACGTTCGTGTTCGCCCGTAGGAAGGTAAGAAGTTGATGACGTACTTCCTCCGGGAGCGATGCCCCCAGCTGAACAGTCCTTGCTGGGTCCTCATCCAAGGGGAGGGTTAGAAGGTGCTCTGCCGGCTCTCCCCTTTTTCCCAACTCCCTAGGATCGAGTGACTCAGAGGCTGTTGCTGACTATGCATTCAGCGGGCTGGGCGACAGATGGTAGCAAGGCGGAAGTGGGCTTTGCTCCCCCTTCATTTCTCCGATCCCTTCATTGGTAGGAAACCTTACCAATAATCTCTTAGTAGAGATCACGGCATCTAGCAGATTCAGCCCCGGTCTTCCCAAGATGGCGTTATAAGCCAGCGGAACCCGGACCACCAAGAAGTTTATGACCACGGTGCTCTGACATGGAGGAGTTCCAGCCATGACCGGGAGAGCAATTTCGCCTTCGACGTTCACTGAGTCTCCCGTGAAGCCCATTAGCGGTGTGGCAACAGGTCTGAGTAAAGACCTTGACAAGTTCATCCGAACAAAAGCCTCATAACTTAAGACATCTACAGAGCTCCCACTATCAATTAGAATTCTTTTTATAGGGTGTTTAGCTATAGTCATGGACACCACGACGCTGTCATCATGCTTATTAACTACCCCATCTAGATCCTTTCCGAAGAAAGGTATTACAGAGTCTATTCCCTCTCGCGGTCTCTTCGAACCACCATCCGTTCCCCAGGAGATCATAGCTATGGTCTTTTCAGTTGGGGTATTATCCACACCAGCTGGGCAACCCGGGTGCACCGCGGGGCCCGTCACGGGGATATTCCCCCTTCGAACAAACTTGCCCAGGTGGCCTTGCTGAACCAGCTCCTTGATAGCCTTTTTTAGATGGCGGCAATCTTCAGTGTCGTGGTCGTAATCCCGGTGGTACCGACAGTAAAACTCCTTGTTGCGTGGGCCTTCGGACTTCAAGGGAGCCGGACGCTTGAAATACGGTTCCTCCTCGATCTCCAGTAGGATGTGGGAGATGGGAGCCATGAGGGGAGTGAACTGTTCTTTAGGAACCAGCGCCTGTGGCCGACGATCCAAGCATCGCGGAGGCTCGGGCTTCCGAGGTTGTGGACCAGCGCGGTCAGAAGGTGGCGGTTTGTTACCGGGGTTCTTGTCAACGTCTCTCCGGGAAGAATCTGCTTCGTCAGCGCGAATGTACTTCTGTGCCCGGCTCAGAAGCTCGGTGTAGGAATGCGGAGGCTTCTTATCCAGAGAGTAAGCGAATCTGGATGGGCGAAGTCCTCTCTTCAGGGCCAAGGTGGTGACAGAATCCTTCAGGTTGTACACCTCCAGCGCTGCTTCCTTAAATCGAGCAATGAAATCCTTTAAGGTCTCGCGACTCTTCTGCTGGACAGCAAAGAGGCTATCGGCAACTCATGGGATCTTTCGACAGGCATCAAAATGAGCCAGGAAGGACCGCTCAAGTTGTCGAAACGAGTTGATGCTGTGTGGGGGCAGACGGGAGTACCACGCGCGCTGTGCCTTACGGAGTGTGGCCGGGAAGGCGATGCATAATAAGGAATCCATCGCTCCCTGGACTTGCATGAGGACTTTGTAGCTTTTCAGATGGTCCAGGGGGTCCGTCGTTCCATCATATGGATCCAATTAAGGGAGACAAAACCGGGAGGGACAGGTTCCTCCATGATATGATGGGAAAGCGGGGGGCGACGCTCATACTCCGCTGCATAGGGATCGGCGATCCGACGGCTGAGTTTGTCCAACCGTCGATGGTACTCGTCAAGCCTTTGCTCAGCCCGTCGGGTGGTTTTTCGGGGAGTGTTACCTCGGGATGAGTCGGAAGAAGAAGATTGCCGGCGCAAAGAACGTGCCCGCTTGAACTCCTTTTCTTTCGATCGGTGGTGGGGACGGCCGGAGCGACGGGAGGGAGACCGTCATCGCTTTGAGGTCCCTTGGGATGATTCGAAAGAAGAAGATCGCCGGCGCAAAGAATGTGCCCGCCTGGACTCCTTTTCTTCCAGTCGGCGGTGGGAGTGACCGGAGCGACGAGAGGGAGACCGTCGTCGCTTTGAGGTTCCTTGGTGATGAGGTTCGGGGGGTGAGCGGTGAGAGACCTCAGGCGGGGTCCCTCCTTGGTGAGACTGAACTGTTCCTCGCACCCCTTCGTCCATCGCAGGGGGTTGAGTTACAGCAGCCACATAACGCTCTTGCAGCCCCCGGACCATCGTCGTCAGATCCTGGACCTGATGAGCTAGGACATCAAGCCGATCGGGTTGGCTTGTCGGTGCGAGGGGTGGAGCATGGGGGTTGACCTCCGAATGCTCAACTCGCGGGATGTGCCCGGCTGCTCGGCTAGAGGAGGCCTCTTGTGCTCGTGTGGTCACCATCGCTTCCTTTGCAAAACTGGAGGGGTTCCAGGGAGAATTTTTGACCTGGCTTGCCCCTACCTGGCACGCCAATCTGTTGCGGTCGAATCACGTATGATGAACGTCGGGCAGGCTGGGATCACCGGGTGTGTAGAAAGGCCGCCGTCTTCCTCCAGGAGCCTGCAAAAAGTCCCGAACTGGTGGTTCCGGCGGGGACCCTCCGATGCCCAAGTTAGTGAGTCATCGAACAGGGATACGATTTTTTGTAGAATTGCTCTAGAGGAAGTTCCAGAGAGAGTCCCCTTGCATGGAGCTCGGGTCCTCCTTTTATACCTGTTGGGGATCCGTATACCTTGGTCTGTCAGAACCGTCGAATCTGTTCCGTTATGATATTTCATCGAACAGTAAGTTGTTGGACTGTTGCTGGATAAGGGCCGCTTATAGCGGTAACTGCTGATCAGGCTAACACTGGCCCATGATTTTGGTAAGTGAGGTATTCGACAGCAGACCTTAGATCGCGGGGTCGGTTGCCTAAGACTAGTCCTTGTATGAAGGCTGACACTGGAGGTTGACGCCGGATGGCAGTGCTAGAGGCCGGAACCAGAGTCTCAGTATTGGGACTGATGCTGAAGGCCGACTCCCATGACCAATGCTGGAGGTCGATGCTGGTGGCTGACGCTGGGGGCCGACGCTGAAGGCCGGCGCTGGTGGCCGATGCTGGATGTCTAGTGCCAACGCGTAGTTGGTCTTTGATGCCGACGCTGGGGGCCGGCGCTGGGGTCCAACGCTGGAGGCCGACGCTGGGGGCCGGCGCTGGTGACCGACGCTGGGGGCCGGCGCTGGTGACCGATGTTGGGGGCCGGCTCTGAAGACCGACGCTGGAGGCCTTGGGTTTTGTTGTCACATCATTGCTTTCGAAAATTGCGCGGAAGATAATACTACTCCGAGGAAATGGCCAGCCGTATCAACCCCCTCCCCCTCCCCCTCCCCTTGCTCGGCCTCCGAGGATCTCCCTGACACGTGAGAGGCGCCAGCTTTGGAAGGATCCGCAGCGGATGCGGTTGATGCGGCACTGGGATCAGAGAATTTGGGCAAGGAAATATCTTCGGATGATGAGCTTGAACCTTTGTTTCCAGACCTGAAGGATGCTTCTAGGGGATGGGAGCCTCGGGACATGGAGGAAAGAGAAGAAGAGGAAGAATGGTTGGGGTATTCCTCTTGGGGAGCAGAGAGTGGAAGCATTGGAAAGGGGGGAATAATTGATGAACTGAGGAAGGAGAAATCGGCAAAAAAATGGCTGAATTTGAAAGGGGAGGAGGATACGACGGAAAAGAAGAAAAAGAAGAAGACTAAGTCTGGTGAGTTGGCTGGCAGGAAGGGAGACCAAAAGGATCCATCCGGGAGAAGAGAAGACTTGATAAGGTTGTGATATTCTCGTTCATGTGGCCGTATCAATTTCATGACCCTTGAGGATAAGGCTAAAGAAGTCAACTGAACAAAGATGGACTAGTACGAATGTTCAAGAAAGATTATTCTCGACCTCACCTTATGTTTGTGATCCATTGCTTGGGCAATCATATGTATGAGTTGCATATGATTATAGATACAAACATTATGACTTTATGTTTTTCAAGTGCTGCTAAGAGATGATCTCTTAAGGGATTGAGAGTGCTTGATTAGGTGTGATCGAATTATCTGGAACACATATAGGATTGGATTATATTTATGTTCGCTGCGTTAGTTATTTATTAACTTAATGCAATATATCCACTATGTGTCACTGTGTGTGAGTTTCGTTGGGTCGCATACCCCACCGTACTACATGTTGAGAGAGTTGAGGTTATTGTTCCTATGTGAACGAGTGGAAGATTATTGGCTTAGGTGCCAGGTCAGTGCCCACACAGAGTCCCAGGAGACAAGACTTTTCGTAAGTCTGGAACTCTTGGTATTCCTTGGCCTTATCCACTATTAAATTCATGTTATATATGAAGATCGGGGGTGTGTTCTGAGAGGAACAGAACAAGGAT
The DNA here is from genome assembly GCA_900491605.1 of Calamus simplicifolius. Taxonomy (NCBI): domain Eukaryota; kingdom Viridiplantae; phylum Streptophyta; class Magnoliopsida; order Arecales; family Arecaceae; genus Calamus; species Calamus simplicifolius. The sequence continues at coordinate 176,060 of UESW01004572.1, read as the reverse complement.
ACAGAGCCTTCTTCTTTCTCTTCCTCACCGATATTGCGGCTTAGGCGTGTGGACACACTGGGGACTCTAGTAGCCCTCGACGATCGACGATCCGCTGCTTCCGCTACCATCAAAACAAGGTATGTTCCTTGAACCATAAACAAGGCGGCGACAGTGGAAGCAGTGGATCATCGGTCGTCGGGGCCTACCAGAGTTTCCAGTGCGTCCACACCCCTAAGCCGAAGTACCGGTGAGGAAGAGGAAGAAGAAGGCTTCGTATCCTTATTCTATTCCTCTCAGAAGACATCCAGGTCTTCATATAGAATAGGAATTTAATAGCGGATAATGCCTAGGAATACCAAGAGTCTTCTAACTTACGAAAAGTCTTATCTCTTGGGACACTGTGTGGGCACCCAGGCCAAGGAACATACCTTGTTTCGGCAGCAGCGGAACAGTGGATCGTCGGTCGTCGGGGGCTACCAGAGTCCCCAGTGTGCCACACCCCTAAGTCGTAGTACCGGTGAGGAAGAGAAAGAAGAAGGCTCCATATCCTTATCCTGTTCTGTTCAGAAGACACCCCCGGTCTTCATATAGAACATAAATTTAATAGCGGATAAGGTCAAGAAATACCAAGAGTCCCAGACTTACGAAGAGTCTCATCTCCTGAGAATCTGTGTGGGCGCCGACCTGGCACCCAGGCCAATACTTTTGAATTCTTTCCTTTCATTACTTAAAATTCCGTGTTTTATTTGTTGTTGATCTACTTTTTCTTTCTTGTTCCACAGGAGAGGAGGTCTAATTTGGATCAAATTCATGCTGAAACTCAGAGACTATTGCGCGGTTTATGCAATCCTCTTACTCCTTTTTCCCCATTTTGTTCAATTTGATCATCACCCTATGGTCTACATGCGTTTCTCTTATTTTGTTAGGTTTGATCATCACCCTAAAGTCTACATGCGTGACTTTAAACCAGTAAGACAAAGATGGAAAAGCTAAAATTTCCTTTCTATCTATTGCATTCCGAGGCAGAATCTAGAGATGCTTCATTTAAACCTGTGCCTGTTGTTCAAAAGCCAATCTCATCTGTTTTGGAGAAGATCAGGCTAAGGAAGTTGGAAGTATCAAAAAAGCGAGTCATCAAATCAACCTTTGCCATTAATTTTAGATATTGAATTTTGCAAGCTCTATGTGAGCTACTTGAAAAAATAAATTATTGGAATTTACCACTGACTGCAGATCTCACATTCTCCATCATTCTGATTCTATTGCTGATACTGATTTTTCAATGCGTGAGATGTCTCAACTCTCTAATCTATCTGGGTCTCAGAGTGGGAAAGAAAACCATGAGGAGCCAAAAATCATATGTATCTTTCTCCCCAAAAAGTTCCATGCCTCTGCATTTGTTTTTCTAACATTTCTTCGTGCAAGAACAGAAGAAAAGCTTTTTATATAAACTACTTTCTGTGGAACTATCAATATTTATAGAAGTGCTTGTATGGTTGCAGGATGATGTTGTCGAAGCTGCAGATGGTGGCAGCAATGCGACTATTCTGAGTCGCTGTGAGGATGTTACCAATAGTAAGGTTAGCAATTGTATTCATGGATTTTTCTCTCTTTTTTTTTTCCAGTATGTAAATATTGTGGGAAAAATGAGGGAAGCTTTGCGCCAGACTTCAATATCATCTAAGCATTTGTCAACCACCTGTCAAATTGTTTTTCTCTTGAAAACACTAAATTGTGTGTTCAAATCAAATGGCAGTACTTCATATGTGTGCTAGAAATTGCTTTTTTGTTGTAGGCTATTGCAAATCAATTACATAACTTGAACAATTTCCACTTTTCCCTACGATTTAAAGAAAAATATTAAAATCGTAGGAAAAAACGTGGATAAAAAATATTTTTTTCAAATTTTTCCTACGATTTTAAGGTTTTTCGTAGGAAAAAGAATTATTAAAAATTATTATTAGTCAACTTTCTCCTACGATTTAAAAAAAATCATAGGGAAATATGTTTTTTAAATATTTTTTTTTGATTTTTTTCTTACATTTTTGGGGTTTTTCGTAGGGAAAGAAATCATTAAAAAAATTTTAGCCAACTTTTTTCTACAATTTTAAGAAATTTGTAGGGAAAGATGTGGATAATTTTTTTTTTTGATTTTTGCCTACGATTTTGGTTTTTGTAGGGAAAGAAATCTTTCAAAATAATTATTAGCCAACTTTTTTCTATGATTTTAAGAATTTTTGTAGGAAAGATGTGGATAAAAAAATATATTTTTACTTTTTTCCTATGATTTTTTATATTCGCAGGCAAAAGTTTTTAAAATTTAAATTTAAATTTTAAATACTGATCACTCTTTTCCTTTGAAATATGAACTTTTTTCTATGAAAAAAAATTGTAGGAAAAATGTCTACTCCTACGATTTTGAAAGTCGTAGGCAAAGGCTTTTTTGACGCACTTATGTCTACGACTTTTTTCAGCTTTTGCCTACGACAAAAATTATAGGGAAAGGCTTTCCCTATAATTTTTCTATCTTTCCCTACGAAAAAAATCATAGGAAAAAGTCATTTTTCATGTAGTGAGTCTCTACCAGGGGATTATATGGGCTTACAGGTCTGACTTTTTGACTTTTTTCTTTCAAAAATAACATTTTCATATTCTAGACCCTAGTATATTTTGTAGTGGTAGTCTTGTTATATTTTGTTCTTTTACATGTGATACTATTGGTTTAATTCATTTCCTTAGCATGTTTTGGCAAATGTTTTCATGATTGCCATGTAATATTCAATTTAAATACATAAATGCTAAAAAATTAATTGGGAGATAGTACTAGAACCTCAAAACAACAATAAAAAATAAAAATAGAAAATCTACATGTTATATTGTACTTGTTTAAATAATATATAAATCACAATAATAAAGTGGTCCAAATCCAAGAGAGAGAAGAGAACATTACCTTTCAAGCACCAAAGCAATTGGTGTCATGAAGAGAGTAGCAATCAGCTGCCTATAGAACACATAAATGAATGTGCTCATACCTTGTTGAAGGCAGCATTGGCGGGAATTTGTACAACTGCGTACACTAAGTTTACAAGAGAGGCAGCCACAAAAACTTTTGCATCCTTCATAATGAGAGTTAGGTTAGAGCTTCTCTGGAGTCTGGATGGGTTGGATGGATATATAGAGGGATGGATGGGAGGACAAACAAAAATATCCCCTAAACAGAGATGGGTACACCTAAAAGAAGCGGGGGTGGCGGTTGATGGTGAGGAGGCCTGCCTTCTATTTTTCATCCATGAGTTCTTTGCATGTAGACATTCTTGCTAGTATAACTTATTATACATTTATTTTTCAAAAATCACTACACTCGTACATTTCTCAAATTATTCTATTTCTGCATTTGCCTTTTTTTTAGCTGCGGCTTTAATCACTTTTTTTAGCTGCTTTTTTGAATAGCAATCAATTTAAATATAATCATTACCCTTTTACATTAATATCCTTACAAATATTATGAACAATTTGGACCAAAAAGAACTATGCTTTTATGTCAAATATTTCTTAAATGGGCTAGTTAGAAGTTTTACAAGAAGCACGATTGTAAATAAAATCACAATTTAGTAAATGGCCTTGTTGGTCTGACCTTCAAGGAAATTTATTAATGCTATATGCTGTAGATTTTTGAAGCCAAGATCCCCAATAACTGAGTAAATGTTGTAATTAATACAAAATTAAAAGAAAAGAAAATAATAAAATTATGATACCATTATAATGCAAATTAGTCTAGACCACCAACTTTGACTCTGGTGTTGAGCCTCGATAGGTACGGTGCTTTATATATACTCTTTGCTTTTTAATATACTCCCTCTCTATATAAATATATGCGTACTAGAAAGGCATAGAAGCCAGAGTCGCCTGCCATCGCCTCTGCATTGATGGCTTTTCTTGCATCACGACCAAGCAAGTTTTCCCTATGTGCAAGAAGGATGCGTCGAGCACTAGCATGTTGTTGCAGGGAATGCAAACATTTCTTAGTTGGGTATACAAATTAAGGTCTTCTAATCGGACAGGAACTCTCACTTTCTTATAACTGAGATGGTTAAGGTGAAACAAAAATCGCTTCTTACGTTAGTTTATCACAAGAATCATTGTGCTAGCAATTATTCAGATGCGGGTTGCATCTTGGCAATGATGCGCCATAACCAGCTGCTAGTGGGCAACACTTCAGAGCACTCTCACGGAATAATATTTCGCTGTCCAAGGTTAAAGCGTCATCAAACGTACTTGGCTTTGTCGACCACTAGGAATGTTAGTATGGACTTTTTATAAAGAACCTAGGGTCCAAAACGAAGAAAAGGTATGGTTTAGAATCCAAAGGACATTGAGATGTAAAATAAACTCCAAAATTTGAATTGTTCGTTAACTTAGCAGAAAGGAGGAATCTCCTGGCTCAGACCTACTCTGGGGCTTTGAGCTATGGGACATGGATTTGTAACTTTTCCCTTCTGTCTTTTCTGAGGAGAAGAAGACAGACAAAATCCGACCTACTTATGTTGTAGCCCATCTATGCTGGCTTTACACAACTAGTGATATCTGCATGAGGGAAAGATGAGCAACACTACTGTTGCATGCATCATCTACGCTCTTCTATTTTTTCCTACTCTAAGTTCTGTGCTCCACTCGAATATCATCTAAGGAAATAGTAGATATAAAGTGCTTAACATTTTTAATAATTAAAAGAAAAAGGATAAAATAACAAGAGATCATATAAGGAAAGGAAAAAGAGCATTGCTAACTATGGAATAAACTTGCTAGTAACACTGTTCGCTAACAATGGTTGCAAAGAACTAGATCCTCTTTCTTCTCTTTTCCTCACATTTGTTGCTGTGCTTGGTGCTATTAATGACCCAAAATCCATTCCACCCTAACTTTCTTCTCATCCATTTTTTGGGCCATCAAATTGGTATATCTTATATTAAAGCAAGGTTTAACAAATCTTTGTCCACTTATAGTAAAAAGAATTAAGGATGCATTTGGAAAGAGGATTTTCATAAGGAATTTCATTTTAAGTAAGAATTTTAGATTCTCAAAACTAAAATTCTTTGTTTGGTTATTCTCAAAAGAAAATTTCTAAAATTTCATAGAATCTACAAATTCATCATTTACGAATTACACCTCTGAAGGTATTATTTACAAATTCTTCATAAAAATCTACTCTTGAAAATATTTAATTTTATTTACACACTAAACTATTTACATAATTTTTATAAAAATTATTTTAACTAAATATTTATTTTTTACATATAAATATTTATTTAAATATTTTTATAATTTTAATTTATTTTACATGTTTTCTATATTTACTAAATATTTATTAAATAAATCATTAATAATATATGCTACAAAAATAAATATTAAATTAAAATATTTAGGTAATTAAATTAGTATGTATTTATAATTTCTAAATTTAAATATCATCAACTTATAAAAAATATTAATTTATAATTTATAAATTAATTTAAATATTTTATAAAATAAATTTAATTTTAATTAATAAAGTAATTATAATGAAAATATAAATTTAAATAGAAACATTTCTAATATTATTTTAAATATTTTTTTTTAATTAAAGAAATTTTAAAATAAAACAATAAATAAATATTTAATAAATATATTTTAAATATATAAATAAATATTATTATTTTAAAATATTATTAATATGTACAATAATATTAATAATAAATATTTTAATATAAAAAAGAATATAATATTGAAATAATAAATATTGATTTGTATTATCGAAATAAATATTAATATTTATTACGTAAATATTTAATATTTACATAAAAAATTATAATTCTTAAACAAATTTTCATTTCTAAGAGTAACTATTCAGACAAAAAAATTTATGAAATTCTAAAATTCTTCATTTTCAAAATTCAATAATTTTTAAAATGCCTCGTCAAATGCAAACTAGGAGTTTCTTCCATATATATCTTTACTAAATATCTATCTTCAAAAAGTTATCATTTGTGCTCTTACGCACATATATCCATCAAATTATTTCACATTTGCAATGATGCTTTTTACATTATATTTCTATGTCAATGAATAATTATTTTAAATGCAAATGACTTGATCATCCTTTTGAATTAATATCCTTGAATATTTGACATAAAAGCATAGTTCTTTTTGGTCCAAATTGTTTATAATATTTGTAAGGATATTAATGTAAAAGGATAATGATTATATTTAAATTGATTGCTAATTAAAAAAGTAGCTAAAAAAAGTGATTAAAACCGCAGCTAAAAAAAGGCGAATGCAGAAATAGAATAATTTGAGAAGGGTATGAGTGTAGTGATTTTTGGCTACAATGAGCATTCTTGTTATGAGGTGAACCTTTGGGTTAAATAATAAAGCCATGGTTAGAGTCACTTGAGCACCCATTCTTTTGTTTTGCTTGTTATGAGTATGCTTATTTGCAGATTCAATCACATATGACTACCATTTTTGAAATGGAGGCAGAAAATAGAAAAAGCTTGTGCAAAAGGATGGGACAAGATTTTGGCTACAATAAGCATTCTTTATGAGGTGAACCTTTGTGTTAAATATAAAGCCATGGTTGGAGTCACTTGAGCACCCATTCTTTTGTTTTGCTTATCATAAGTATTCTTATTGCACATTCAGTCACATGCGACTACCATTTCTGAAGAAGAAGTGGAAAATAGAAAAAGCTTGTGTAAAAGGATGGGACAAGTTTTTGGCCACAATGAGCATTCTTGTTGTGAGGTGAGCTTTGGGTTAAATGATAAAGCCATGGTTGGAGTTACTTGAGCACCCATTCTCGTGTTTTGCTTGTCATGAGTATGCTTATTGCAGATTCAGTCACATGTGATTGCCATTTCTAAAATTGAAGCAGAAAATAGAAAAAGCTTGTGCAAAAGGATGCGATAAGTTTTTGGCTACAATGAGCATTCTTGTTATGAGGTGAACCTTTGGGTTAAATAATAAAGCAATGGTTAGAATCACTTGAGTTTCTGGCTCTTTGCTTTAACATAACTTTAGGATAGGACAACTAGTCCCAATACATGAAATATATCTGGTCCGTAGTTGCAAAACTTTCAAAGACCATTTCTACTTTGGCCTCCTGACCCCTTTTTTTTTCTCTCCTTATGGCATAAATGTCACTAACTCAAAACATAAAGGTCTGCAGTAACTTTTACTTGGAAAGGAATTTGCTTATAACATTTTAGCTAAATTAAATAAATAACTGAGCCCTCTGGGAAGACACTGTAGTTTTTCAATAGAAAGAAAGTATAAGGGCATCCGATGAGAAAGTACAATGAAAAACAACCGATTCTCATTGAGAGAGGGGCTTCCATTTGTTCAGAGAATTCAAAAGAAGGTAGAGCGTCCAAAAGGCAAAAAGAAAAAAAAAAGGACAAATTGTGATGGAGGGCTTCAAAAGCCATGTATGGATGCCTCTATTAGAAAGAATGGTGAGTGGATTTTTAAACCAACCCTAGAATTAAGAGGTAAAAGACTATGCTTTGTAATGTTTATGATTCTATCTAGTAATGTATCAAACTAGATTCATGTAATATCACTGAGCACATAATACTAAAACACTTCTAGTTGAAAATGATTTAAAGGCAGTCATTTAAATTTTGACTGTTAGTCTAAATGTCTGAAGAGAAACATCCTGTTAGTGGAAGAGTCTCTGGCTCTTTGCTTTAACATAACTTTATGACAGGACAACTAGTCCCAATACATGAAATATATATGGTTCGTAGTTTCAAAACTTTCCAGGACCATTTCTACTTTAGCTTCATGGCCCCTTTTTTTTTCTCTCCTTATGGCGTGTTTTCTTAAATGCATTTTCTACTTCAGCCTAGTGACCTTTTTTTTTGTTTTCTTATACTCACTTTCGGTCCTCCCAGCTATCCCTCTATACATCAACCCCTCTAGAGAAGCTTTAACCCGTCTAGAGAAGCTCTAACCTAACTCTCATCACGAAGGATACCGAAAGTTTTTGTGGCCGCCTCTCATAAACTTGTCGTATGTAGTTGTGCAGATTCTGCTTGTCGTATGTAGTTGTGCAGATTCCTGCCAAGGCTGCCTTCAACAAGGGTATGAGCACATTCATTTGTGTTCTATAAGCAGCTAATTGCTACTCTCTTCATGGCACCAATTGCTTTGGTGCTTGAAGGGTACTGCTCTCTTCTCTCTCTTGGGTTTGGACCCCTTCATTATTGTGATTTGTATATTATTTAAACAAGTACACTATAACATGCAGATTTTCTATTTTATTTTTATTATTTTTTTGAGGTTCTAGTATCTCCCAATTAATTTTTCAGTATTCATGTATTTAAATTGAGCATCCATTCGTGTGTTTTGCTTGTCATGAGTATGCTTATTATAGATTCAGTTACATGTGAGTACCATTTTGAAGTAGAGGCAGAAAATAGAAAAAGCTTGTGCAAAAGGATGGGATAAATTTTTGGCCACAATAAGAATTCTTGTTATGAGATGAACCTTTGTGTTAAATATAAAGCCATGGTTAGAGTCACTTGAGCACTCCTTCTTTCATTTTGCTTGTCATCAATATGCTTATTGCAGATTCAGTCACATGTGACTGCCATTTCTGAAAAGGAGGCAGAAAATAGAAAAAGCTTGTGCAAAAGGATGGGACAAGTTTTTAGCCACAATGAGCATTCTTGTTATGAGGTGAACATTTGGGTTAAATGATAAAGCTAGGAGTCACTTGAGCACCCATTCTTGTGTTTTACTTTTCATGAGTATGCTTATTGCAGATTCCATCACATGTGAATACCATTTCTAAAAATAAGGTAGAAATAGAAAAAGCTTGTGCAAAATGACGAGACAAGCGCATGGCCAATGGCCGCGCTTGGTGTGCGCTTTGTGCACCAGAGTCTACTGCACAAAGACTTTTCCTACCCCATGATGGTCCTTTTTGATTCTTCATAGCTTCCCTCATTTCACCTCCCTTCGTCGTGAGCTTCCAATCCGGAGCTTACTTGATCCTTCCACAGTGAAGGACTTAGGCCAGGGCCTTGCCAAAGCCACAATGCTCGAAAGCCCCCAATTGGTCTCCCAAGATCCTTCCTCTCTTCCCCCTCCTTCCTTCACTCTTCCTTCTGCCACCATCGGCGAAAACCCTAACCCCAATCCACCTGAATACTAATCCTAGCCCAACTTCAATCCAAACCCCACCGTCGTGACACCGCCGCCTCAGTCGATTCCGGCCTTCACCCCTTTGTTCCGGCCCTTTGGTTTCCCTCCCATCCTCCAGTACTCCATCCCAAATGCCAGCTTCCAAGGCTCGATGGTGCAAAACCCCAACATCCATCCTAGTGGGGTCTCGGATCCGGTTTTGATCATGTTGCTATTAAAATCGATTCGGGGCCATATGCTATATGCAATTATTTTTTCTCTTACAGTGATGTTGTTCGCAATTATCTGAGTGGCTAACAAAATAAATGGTTAAGCATGCTTATTATTACCACCGTCCAGTAAAGCTTCATTGCCGTCCATGTGGTTAGAATGTAGAACATCCATCTAAGACGTAGCTTGGGGTGATTGTCATTTTTTTAAAATAAAAATGTAATTTTGTTTTTATTTTTAAAATTTATAATAAAAATCAGAAAGTTTAAATTACTTACACATCATCATCAGGATCAAGTTTTTTAATTATTATTAAATTATTATTTAAATATGACCTTTTTATAATAAAAATCAGAAAGTTGGAATTTGACTTTAAGGATGCATTTAGTACCTAAAAAAAAGGAAAGAAAACAAAATATTTATATTTATTTTTAAAAAAAGAATAAAATTTTATCTCATAAAATAATTAATCTCATGAAAGAAATAATTATTTATCTTATTCAGCTATTATTTTTTAATTTTTTATTATTAATCATAGCTACTATTTTTTTAAAAAAAATTATAATTATTTTCTTTAGGCTTTTATATACAGGTAGAATAATTTTTATTCTATCCTAATATTTGTGCGATTATACCGAGTCTTTTATCCGGTCATGTTCCAACATTAAACTACGGGAAGACTTAACAAACCATGGTAAACCGGTCGCTGGTTTAGCATGGTGGGAATGTATATGTTCAACCCTTTTCAATCACCAACCATTCCTCAGCATACCGATGGCTAGTGATTTGGCACTTTCAAACAGGTGGCCCACGGATGCGGCCACGAGTGGGGTAATTTCTGAAACCCTCGAGCCCGGTAATAAAATCAACGGAGAAATCCCACCAGCCTGCTGTCTCGACTACGCTTGGGAGATTCGAGCTCCAAATCGTATCCTCTTCTTTTGATCCCCAGGTCGAAGGGGCGATGGAGAGCTTCGAGGACGCCGTCGTCCTTCGTTTGCCCGAAGAATCCTCCTCTCCCCTCTCTCAACGAAAGCTGAAACGCCTGAGGAAGGCATCGCAACCTAGGGCTTCCGATCAGCCGATCGCTCCAACCCTAGATCTCGTTTCCTCTACCCCCTCCCCCTCCCCCTCCCCTTGCCCGGCCTCCGAGGATCTCCCTGACGCGTGAGAGGCGCCAGCTTTGGAAGGATCCGCGGCGGATGCGGTTGATGCGGCACTGGGATCAGAGCATTTGGGCAAGGAAATATCTTCGGATGATGAGCTTGAACCTTTGTTTCCAGACCTGAAGGATGCTTCTAGGGGATGGGAGCCTCGGGACATGGAGGAAAGAGAAGAAGAGGAAGAATGGTTGGGGTATTCCTCTTGGGGAGCAGAGAGTGGAAGCATTGGAAAGGGGGGAATAATGGATGAACTGAGGAAGGAGAAATCGGCAAAAAAAATGGCTGAATTTGAAAGGGGAGGAGGATACGACGGAAAAGAAGAAAAAGAAGAAGACTAAGTCTGGTGAGTTGGCTGGCAGAAGGGAGACCAAAAGGATCCATCCGGGAGAAGAGAAGACTTGATAAGGTTGTGATATTTCTCGTTCATGTGGCCGTATCAATTTCATGACCCTTGAGGATAAGGCTAAAGAAGTCAACTGAACAAAGATGGACTGGTACGAATGTTCAAGAAAAATTATTCTCGATCTCACCTTATGTTTGTGATCCATTGCTTGGGCAATCATGTATGAGTTGCATATGATTATAGATACAAACATTATGACTTTATGTTTTTCAGGTGCTGCTAGGATGATCTCTTAAGGGATTGAGAGTGCTTGATTAGGTGTGATCGAATTATCTGAATACATATAGGATTGGATTATATTTATGTTCGCTGCGTTAGTTATTTATTAACTTAATGCAATATATCCACTATGTGTCACTGTATGTGAGTTTCGTTGGGTCGCATACCCCACCGTACTATATGTTGAGAGAGTTGAGGTTATTGTTCCTATGTGAACGAGTGGAAGATTATTGGCTTAGGTGCCAGGTCAGTGCCCACAGAGTCCAGAGACGAGACTTTTCGTAAGTCTGGAATCTTGGTATTCCTTGCCTTATCCACTATTAAATTCATGTTCTATATGAAGATCGGGGGTGTGTTCTGAGAGGAACAGAACAAGGATACAGAGCCTTCTTCTTTCTCTTCCTCACCGATATTGCGGCTTAGGCGTGTGGACGCACTGGGGACTCTAGTAGCCCTCGACGACCGACGATCCGTGCTTCCGCTGCCACCAAAACAAGGTATGTTCCTTGAACCATAAACAAGGAACATACCTTGTTTCGGCGACAGTGGAAGCAGTGGATCATCGGTCGTCGGGGGCTACCAGAGTTTTCAGTGCGTCCACACCCCTAAGCCGAGTACCGGTGAGGAAGAGAAGAAGAAGGCTCCGTATCCTTATTCTATTCCTCTCAGAAGACATCCAGGTCTTCATATAGAACAGGAATTTAATAGCGGATAATGCCTAGGAATACCAAGAGTCTTCTAACTTACGAAAAGTCTTATCTCTTGGGACACTGTGTGGCCAAGGAACATACCTTGTTTCGCAGCAGCGGAAGCAGTGATCTCGGTCGTCGGGGGCTACCAGAGTCCCCAGTGTGCACACCTAAGTCGTAGTACCGTGAGGAAGAGAAAGAAGAAGGCTCCATATCCTTATTCTGTTCTGTTCAGAAGACACCCCCGGTCTTCAAATAGAACATAAATTTAATAGCGGATAAGGTCAATAAATACCAAGAGTCCCAGACTTACGAAGAGTCTCATCTCCTGGAATCTGTGTGGGCGCTGACCTGGCACCCAGGCCAATACTTTTGAATTCTTTCCTTTCATTACTTAAAATTCTGGTTTTATTTGTTGTTGATCTACTTTTTCTTTCTTGTTCCACAGGAGAGGAGGTCTAATTTGGATCAAATTCATGCTGAAACTCAGAGACTGTTGCGCGGTTTATGCAATCCTCTTACTCCTTTTTCCCCATTTTGTTCATTTGATCATCACCCTATGGTCTACATGCGTTTCTCTTATTTTGTTAGGTTTGATCATCACCCTAAAGTCTACATGCGTGATTTAAACCAGTAAGACAAAGATGGAAAAGCTAAAATTTCCTTTCTATCTATTGCATTCGAGGCAGAATCTAGAGATGCTTCATTTAAACCTGTGCCTGTTGTTCAAAAGCCAATCTCATCTGTTTTGGAGAAGATCAGGCTAAGGAAGTTGGAAGTATCAAAAAAGCGAGTCATCAAATCAACCTTTGCCATTAATTTTAGATATTGAATTTTGCAAGCTCTATGTGAGCTACTTGAAAAAATAAATTATTGGAATTTACCACTGACTGCAGATCTCACATTCTCCATCATTCTGATTCTATTGCTGATACTGATTTTTCAATGCGTGAGATGTCTCAACTCTCTAATCTATCTGGGTCTCAGAGTGGGAAGAAAACCATGAGGAGCCAAAATCATATGTATCTTTCTCCCCAAAAAGTTCCATGCCTCTGCATTTGTTTTTCTAACATTTCTTCGTGCAAGAACAGAAGAAAAGCTTTTTATATAAACTACTTTCTGTGGAACTATCAATATTTATAGAAGTGCTTGTATGGTTGCAGGATGATGTTGTCGAAGCTGCAGATGGTGGCAGCAATGCGACTATTCTGAGTCGCTGTGAGGATGTTACCAATAGTAAGGTTAGCAATGTATTCATCTCTCTTTTTCAGTATGTAAAATTGTGGGAAAAATGAGGGAAGCTTTGCGCCAGACTTCAATATCATCTAAGCATTTGTCAACCTCTGTCAAATTGTTTTTCTCTTGAAAACACTAAATTGTGTGTTCAAATCAAATGGCAGTACTTCATATGTGTGCTAGAAATTGCTTTTTTGTTGTAGGCTATGCAAATCAATTACATAACTTGAACAATTTCCACTTTTTCTACGATTTAAAAAAAATATTAAAATCGTAGGAAAAAACGTGGATAAGAGAACATGTAGCCAATAATGAAATTTGTCTTGATTATGTGAATAGTGAAGAACAACTGGCAGATATATTAACAAAACCCTTAAGTGAAGAGAGATTTTGTTATCTTAGAGGAGAATTAGGAGTTTGTGATCCTTTGGAATAGTTTTCTGAAACTCTTAAGGACATCTATCTAGATTTCATCATTTTCTTGAAAAATCTTGATATTTCAATAAGGAAATCTATCTAGATCTTGATTCATTGTTTCCCCAATTGCTAAATAACTTTAATCTATAATTTGATGATTAATTTGAATATTTTCAAATCCTTGAAACTTAATTTTTTATCTCTGGAACTGTTAGAGTCGACTCTGACAGTTTGTAGAGTCGACACTTGAGTTTTTGATGTTCTGTCTAAGCGATTAGAGCCGACTCTGGCTTTTGTGGAGCCGACTCTAATTCGAGCGCTGACAGATTTTCTGGTTCGAAGTCGATACCCAGTTTTCGGGAGTCGACTCTAAGTCGAGCTAGGTCAAAAATAAAAAGGCAGAGTCGACCCCCAATCATTTTATTCGTCTCCAAAACCTATCCAAAGAACTCCAAAGCCTTTCCAACTTTCCCAATTCTACTCAAAACCCTTGATTAATCTTCCAATCTTCTCAATGGCACCTAAGAGGCGCGGATTCGTCGGTGGAGCATCCGTTCCAACGAAGAGACGCACTGTTCGGAGGCAACCCTCGCCTTCTTCCTCTTCGGCCACTCAAGAGGATTCACCTCCTTCACCATCTTCGCCCAAGGTTGATCATTTAGCCGGTAAGACCATTACCACTGGGAGAAAAGTGAATTTTGATTTCTTTGAATCGGAAGGTTTTTCTATTGGAAGAAATTTGAAGGAAATGGGATGGGAAAAAATCTGTTCACTTGATTTACCCACTTATCCAGCCTTAGTAAGAGAGTTTTACAATGGTTTAAGCAGAGGAGAAGGTGGATTAATAAGTACAGTAAGAGGAACAAGAGTGACAATAACCTCTGAGATTCTTGGAAACCTATTAGAAATGCCCACTATCGGATTAATGGAATATCAACATGAGGATAGAAGTGGAGCATTGACAAGAATGCTAGGAAGAGATGTGACTGAGTTTGAAGAAATATTTGCAAATCAATTGAACCTAGAACTCAGATTACTACATAATATCTGTGGAAGAATCTTATTTCCAAAAATTGGTAGATTCGAGTATGTCTCGGAGCGAGACGTTATGTTAATGGACTGTATAATTACTGAAAGGCCAGTCAATTTAGCTGGCATGATGATTGGATACATAGCAGAGGCAGCTACAAAGAAGAGATCAACACTGCCATACGGTATGATTCTGACACTTATCTTTAGAAGCCAAGGTGTGCTCATTATGGAGAATGAACCTTTAAAAAACTGAGACACACTGATTACTATAGCATATCTACTATTCATCGATGGGCTTCAAGAAATTGAATGGTGTTTGGATAAAAGGAGGAAGAGAGGAAAGAGCAGAAAGAGATAGAGCAGAGGAAACCAGAGTAGAAGACATCCCGGGACCATCCACTGAGGGACCATCTGTCCCTGATCCATCTATTGCGGGACCTTCTTCAGCTGGACCTTCAGAGGCCGGACCTAGTTCTATTCCCTCACCTCCACATCAGCCTATAACAAATTCTGGGAGATTCTCTGATGAACAAATTGATCAGTTAAGAGGTTTGCTTGCTGAGTATGATAGCCAGAGATCTCAAGAAATTTCTCAATTAAAAGAAGACTTTAATCTGTTGAAGGAAGAACTAAATTCGAGACTGGACATGATATCCTTTACCTTAAGCAATTCAGTTGAATCCTTTGGAGCTGATCTTCATAAAATCTTCGAAAGGATGGAAGGTATTGCTGATGGGTCAGGAGCTTATGTTCATGCAACGGGTCAATTGAAGAAGGACATTGACCTTGCAGTCTCTCAAATCGAAGCTTGCCTTGAAAACTTTAAGAAATCACAACAGGATGATGTAATGGAAATCATAGGTCATTTGAAGAAAATTGTATTCAAACATATCTGACCTTGATTTTGATTTTGATAGTTTGTACTTAGAAAGTTTTTGAATATCTAATGTATTTTATTTTGAAATGTATATGAATCAACTAATGTAATGGTTCTTGCTTATGAAATGCAATTTCACATTTTCAAATATTGATTGCTTGGATCCCTATGCTTTATTGAGTCTACAAATCTTTTTATAGCTTTCTTTATCTAATACTCTCCTTATTGCTGATAACAAAAAAGGGGGAGAGATGGTTGAGATGATTGAATATGCAAAGAAAGAAAGACTTGATTTAATGAAAGAAGGTTGTATGCAAAGAAAGATTGAATAGGAATATTGAATATGCAAAGACTTGAAAATTTTAATAAAGGGAGAAATGGTTATATATGCATAAAGAAAGAAAGAAGGAGAAATAAGTGTCTATGCAAATGACTTGAAATATTAATCAGTTAAAATTTGATGCTTATATATAGGGGGAGCTACTCAATGCAGGGGGAGCTTAACAAAAAGCTCATTTGTAATTTTATGCACATTAAGAATAAACATTCATAATTGATGGATTATATTGAACTCATGTACAATTTTAAAGTTTACGTTGAACATTGGCATCAAAACCTTAATTTCAAATGTTTAAGTTTCAAAATGACTATAATCCTTAGTTTGATTGAATTTTTGAATGCATATACTCAAAGTTTTTGTTATCATCAAAAAGGGGGAGATTGTTGACCCAATTGATGATTTTGATGATTAACAAAACTATTTGAGTACAACTTTTGAAGGCTCTGACGATTTTGATATAGTGTTTCAGATTATAAGACTTTTGAATGATCAAAATCAGGAGTTACATTGTGTTCTGGATCGAATCTAATATCTAGGTAAGAATTGCAGACATTAGAGTCGACTCCGAGAATCACAGAGCCGACTCTGGAACTGGCACGGAAGTTAGAGTCGACTCCGAGACTGTTAGAGTCGACTCTCACAGAAGAAGCAGTAAGTCAATTTTTCTGGCCCCGACCTAGAGTCGACTCCGGGTAAGTTAGAGTCGACTCCGGAAAAGTTTCTTGTCGACCCCAGAAAAGCCAGAGACGACTCCAGAAATATCGTTTTGGAATGCCTCGAGCTAGAGCCGACTCCAAAAAAGCTAGAGTCGACTCCAACCCACCTGGAACGAAAAATCAAGTTGCAGATCAGCTCTAACAGTAATATTTCTATTTTACCTTATTTCTAACGGATATATTTTGATACAAGGTACACTCCAACGGATAGTTTTCTTCCAAAAATGGTGTGAAAGAAATCTATATAAAGGGAAGACTCTTATTCAAAAGGAGAAAAAGAAGAGAAATAGAACGGAAAAGAGAAATAGTTCAAATCAAAAATCCGAAAATCTCTGAGCCTGAAATCCAAGAGAAAATTCGTCAAACTCAAATCCTTCCACTCCAAAAAGCTCAAAGAGGAAACCAAAGCGTCTCAAATCAAAAATCAGTGAATTTCCAAATTGAAGAAAAAGCTCCGTTTCTTCCATTTCCAATCTTCTCAACTGCAACAACTGTGAGGGATTAAAGCTGAGGCTTGATTCATCATTCCAAAGGGAGAAGAGGAAAAGAAGAAAAGAAGAAAAGCTCAAAAGCCAACCAATCTACAAATTAGGCTTTTCTAAACCTTGTTATTCTTAATTTGTATATTTGCTCATTGAGGAGCTTTGTATTTCAAAAACAATACTTATTTTGTTTGTGCCTAGTTCAATCTGGGGGATTGAACTAGAGGAGGTAGTTTTACCTCGGTTCAAGCTTGGTTAAGCTTGGGTTCGTTGTGATCCCGTTAAAAACAACGAGTTAGGGTTTTTGTGCTGGTAAGCCCGTGTAAAACCGGCTGGGTTCGTTGTGATCCCGAAAAAACAACAAGTTTGAGTTGTGAGCTTGTAAAACAACTCGACTGTAATCTAGGGAGATTATAGTGTGGACCCAAGTGAATCTTGGGAGTGGACGTAGGTGTTGGTTGCACCGAACCACTATAAAAATATCTTGTGTTTGCCGTGCTCACTTGTCTCTCTTATATTACTGTTTGTAAATTGCTTATAAGTTAACTTCTCTCACTTGCACATCTTGAGTTAATTTGTTTAAAACATTTCAAAAAGTCTTAAATTTTTAAGAACCCAATTCACCCCCCCCCTCTTGGGTTGCCATCTGGGCCAACAATAAAGGTCTGCAGTAACTTTTACTTGGAAAGGAATTTGCTTATAACATTTTAGCTAAATTAAATAAATAACTGAGCCCTCTGGGAAGACACTGTAGTTTTTCAATAGAAAGAAAGTATAAGGGCATCCGATGAGAAAGTACAATGAAAAACAACCGATTCTCATTGAGAGAGGGGCTTCCATTTGTTCAGAGAATTCAAAAGAAGGTAGAGCGTCCAAAAGGCAAAAAGAAAAAAAAAAGGACAAATTGTGATGGAGGGCTTCAAAAGCCATGTATGGATGCCTCTATTAGAAAGAATGGTGAGTGGATTTTTAAACCAACCCTAGAATTAAGAGGTAAAAGACTATGCTTTGTAATGTTTATGATTCTATCTAGTAATGTATCAAACTAGATTCATGTAATATCACTGAGCACATAATACTAAAACACTTCTAGTTGAAAATGATTTAAAGGCAGTCATTTAAATTTTGACTGTTAGTCTAAATGTTTGAAGAGAAACATCCTGTTAGTGGAAGAGTCTCTGGCTCTTTGCTTTAACATAACTTTATGACAGGACAACTAGTCCCAATACATGAAACATATATCGTTCGTAGTTTCAAAACTTTCCAGGACCATTTCTACTTTAGCTTCATGGCCCCTTTTTTTTTCTCTCCTTATGGTGTGTTTTCTTAAATGCATTTTCTACTTCAGCCTAGTGACATTTTTTTTTGTTTTCTTATACTCACTTTCGGTCCTCCCAGCTATCCCTCTATACATCAACCCCTCTAGAGAAGCTTTAACCCCTGTCTAGAGAAGCTCTAACCTAACTCTCATCACGAAGGATACCGAAAGTTTTTGTGGCCGCCTCTCGTAAAATTGTCGTATGTAGTTGTGCAGATTCCTGCTTGTCGTATGTAGTTGTGCAGATTCCTGCCAAGGCTGCCTTCAATAAGGGTATGAGCACATTCATTTGTGTTCTATAAGCAGCTAATTGCTACTCTCTTCATGGCACCAATTGCTTTGGTGCTTGAAGGGTACTGCTCTCTTCTCTCTCTTGGGTTTGGACCCCTTCATTATTGTGATTTGTATATTATTTAAACAAGTACACTATAACATGCAGATTTTCTATTTTATTTTTTATTATTTTTTTGAGGTTCTAGTATCTCCCAATTAATTTTTCAGTATTCATGTATTTAAATTGAGCATCCATTCGTGTGTTTTGCTTGTCATGAGTATGCTTATTATAGATTCAGTTACATGTGAGTACCATTTTTGAAGTAGAGGCAGAAAATAGAAAAAGCTTGTGCAAAAGGATGGGATAAATTTTTGGCCACAATAAGAATTCTTGTTATGAGATGAACCTTTGTGTTAAATATAAAGCCATGGTTAGAGTCACTTGAGCACTCCTGCTTTCATTTTGCTTGTCATCAATATGCTTATTACAGATTCAGTCACATGTGACTGCCATTTCTGAAAAGGAGGCAGAAAATAGAAAAAGCTTGTGCAAAAGGATGGGACAAGTTTTTAGCCACAATGAGCATTCTTGTTATGAGGTGAACATTTGGGTTAAATGATAAAGCTATGGTTGGAGTCACTTGAGCACCCATTCTTGTGTTTTACTTTTCATGAGTATGCTTATTGCAGATTCCATCACATGTGAATACCATTTCTAAAAATAAGGTAGAAAATAGAAAAAGCTTGTGCAAAATGACGAGACAAGCGCATGGCCAATGGCCGCGCTTGGTGTGCGCTTTGTGCACCAGAGTCTGCTGCACAAAGACTTTTCCTACCCCATGATGGTCCTTTTTGATTCTTCATAGCTTCCCTCATTTCACCTCCCTTCGTCCGTGAGCTTCCAATCCGGAGCTTACTTGATCCTTCCACAGTGAAGGACTTAGGCCAGGGCCTTGCCAAAGCCACAATGCTCGAAAGCCCCCAATTGGTCTCCCAAGATCCTTCCTCTCTTCCCCCCCTTCCTTCACTCTTCCTTCTGCCACCATCGCGAAAACCCTAACCCCAATCCACCTCTGAATACTAATCCTAGCCCCAACTTCAATCCAAACCCCACCGTCGTGACACCGCCGCCTCAGTCGATTCCGGCCTTCACCCCTTTGTTCCGGCCCTTTGGTTTCCCTCCCATCCTCCAGTACTCCATCCCAAATGCCAGCTTCCAAGGCTCGATGGTGCAAAACCCCAACATCCATCCTCGTGGGGTCTCGGATCCGGTTTTGATCATGCTATTAAAATCGATTCGGGGCCATATGCTCTATGCAATTATTTTTTCTCTTACAGTGATGTTGTTCGCAATTATCTGAGTGGCTAACAAAATGAAAATGGTTAAGCATGCTTATTATTACCACCGTCCAGTAAAGCTTCATTGCCGTCCATGTGGTTAGAATGTAGAACATCCATCTAAGACTGTAGCTTGGGGTGATTGTCATTTTTTTAAAATAAAAATGTAATTTTTGTTTTTATTTTTAAAATTTATAATAAAAATCAGAAAGTTTAAATTACTTACACATCATCATCAGGATCAAGTTTTTTAATTATTATTAAATTATTATTTAAATATGACCTTTTTATAATAAAAATCAGAAAGTTGGAATTTGACTTTAAGGATGCATTTAGTACCTAAAAAAAAGGAAAGAAAACAAAATATTTTATATTTATTTTTTAAAAAAAGAATAAAATTTTATCTCATAAAATAATTAATCTCATGAAAGAAATAATTATTTATCTTATTCAGCTATTATTTTTTAATTTTTTATTATTAATCATAGCTACTATTTTTTTTAAAAAAATTATAATTATTTTCTTTAGGCTTTTATATACAGGTAGAATAATTTTTATTCTATCCTAATATTTGTGCGATTATACCGAGTCTTTTATCCGGTCATGTTCCAACATTAAACTACGGGAAGACTTA
Source organism: Calamus simplicifolius (assembly GCA_900491605.1). Classification (NCBI taxonomy): domain Eukaryota; kingdom Viridiplantae; phylum Streptophyta; class Magnoliopsida; order Arecales; family Arecaceae; genus Calamus; species Calamus simplicifolius. Next base: position 155,545 of record UESW01004572.1, on the reverse strand, counting down.
ACAAACCATGGTAAACCGGATCGCTGGTTTAGCATGGTGGGAATGTATATGTTCAACCCTTTTCAATCACCAACCATTCCTCAGCATACCGATGGCTAGTGATTTGGCACTTTCAAACAGGTGGCCCACGGATGCGGCCACGAGTGGGGTAATTTCTGAAACCCTCGAGCCCGGTAATAAAATCAACGGAGAAATCCCACCAGCCTGCTGTCTCGACTACGCTTGGGAGATTCGAGCTCCAAATCGTATCCTCTTCTTTTGATCCCCAGGTCGAAGGGGCGATGGAGAGCTTCGAGGACGCCGTCGTCCTTCGTTTGCCCGAAGAATCCTCCTCTCCCCTCTCTCAACGAAAGCTGAAACGCCTGAGGAAGGCATCGCAACCTAGGGCTTCCGATCAGCCGATCGCTCCAACCCTAGATCTCGTTTCCTCTACCCCCTCCCCCTCCCCTTCCCGGCCTCCGAGGATCTCCCTGACGCGTGAGAGGCGCCAGCTTTGGAAGGATCCGCGGCGGATGCGGTTGATGCGGCACTGGGATCAGAGCATTTGGGCAAGGAAATATCTTCGGATGATGAGCTTGAACCTTTGTTTCCAGACCTGAAGGATGCTTCTAGGGGATGGGAGCCTCGGGACATGGAGGAAAGAGAAGAAGAGGAAGAATGGTTGGGGTATTCCTCTTGGGGAGCAGAGAGTGGAAGCATTGGAAAGGGGGGAATAATGGATGAACTGAGGAAGGAGAAATCGGCAAAAAAAAATGGCTGAATTTGAAAGGGGAGGAGGATACGACGGAAAAGAAGAAAAAGAAGAAGACTAAGTCTGGTGAGTTGGCTGGCAGGAAGGGAGACCAAAAGGATCCATCCGGGAGAAGAGAAGACTTGATAAGGTTGTGATATTTCTCGTTCATGTGGCCGTATCAATTTCATGACCCTTGAGGATAAGGCTAAAGAAGTCAACTGAACAAAGATGGACTGGTACGAATGTTCAAAAAAGATTATTCTCGACCTTCCTCACCTTATGTTTGTGATCCATTGCTTGGGCAATCATGTATGAGTTGCATATGATTATAGATACAAACATTATGACTTTATGTTTTTCAGGTGCTGCTCAGGGATGATCTCTTAAGGGATTGAGAGTGCTTGATTAGGTGTGATCGAATTATCTGAAACACATATAGGATTGGATTATATTTATGTTCGCTGCGTTATTTATTAACTTAATGCAATATATCCACTATGTGTCACTGTGTGTGAGTTTCGTTGGGTCGCATACCCCACCGTACTGCATGTTGAAGAGTTGAGGTTATTGTTCCTATGTGAACGAGTGGAAGATTATTGGCTTAGGTGCCAGGTCAGTGCCCACACAGAGTCCCAGGAGACGAGACTTTTCGTAAGTCTGGAACTCTTGGTATTCCTTGGCCTTATCCACTATTAAATTCATGTTCTATATGAAGATCGGGGGTGTCTTCTGAGAGGAACAGAACAAGGATACAGAGCCTTCTTCTTTCTCTTCCTCACCGATATTGCGGCTTAGGCGTGTGGACGCACTGGGGACTCTAGTAGCCCTCGACGACCGACGATCCGCTGCTTCCGCTGCCACCAAAACAAGGTATGTTCCTTGAACCATAAACAAGGAACATACCTTGTTTCGGCGACAGTGGAAGCAGTGGATCATCGGTCGTCGGGGGCTACCAGAGTTTCAGTGCGTCCACACCCCTAAGCCGCAGTACCGGTGAGGAAGAGGAAGAAGAAGGCTCCGTATCCTTATTCTATTCCTCTCAGAAGACATCCAGGTCTTCATATAGAACAGGAATTTAATAGCGGATAATGCCTAGGAATACCAAGAGTCTTCTAACTTACGAAAAGTCTTATCTCTTGGGACACTGTGTGGGCACCCAGGCCAAGGAACATACCTTGTTTCGGCAGCAGCGGAAGCAGTGGATCGTCGTCGTCGGGGCTACCAGAGTCCCCAGTGTGCCACACCCCTAAGTCGTAGTACCGGTGAGGAAGAGAAAGAAGAAGGCTCCATATCCTTGTTCTGTTCTGTTCAGAAGACACCCCCGGTCTTCATATAGAACATGAATTTAATAGCGGATAAGGTCAAGAAATACCAAGAGTCCCAGACTTACGAAGAGTCTCGTCTCCTGGGAATCTGTGTGGGCGCTGACCTGGCACCCAGGCCAATACTTTTGAATTCTTTCCTTTCATTACTTAAAATTCCGGGTTTTATTTGTTGTTGATCTACTTTTTCTTTCTTGTTCCACAGGAGAGGAGGTCTAATTTGGATCAAATTCATGCTGAAACTCAGAGACTGTTGCGCGGTTTATGCAATCCTCTTACTCTTTTTCCCCATTTTGTTTGATTTGATCATCACCCTATGGTCTACATGTGTTTCTCTTATTTTGTTCGGTTTGATCATCACCTAAAGTCTACATGCGTGACTTTAAACCAGTAAGACAAAGATGGAAAAGCTAAAATTTCCTTTCTATCTATTGCATTCCGAGGCAGAATCTAGAGATGCTTCATTTAAACCTGTGCCTGTTGTTCAAAAGCCAATCTCATCTGTTTTGGAGAAGATCAGGCTAAGGAAGTTGGAAGTATCAAAAAAGCGAGTCATCAAATCAACCTTTGCCATTAATTTTAGATATTGAATTTTGCAAGCTCTATGTGAGCTACTTGAAAAAATAAATTATTGGAATTTACCACTGACTGCAGATCTCACATTCTCCATCATTCTGATTCTATTGCTGATACTGATTTTTCAATGCGTGAGATGTCTCAACTCTCTAATCTATCTGGGTCTCAGAGTGGGAAGAAAACCATGAGGAGCCAAAATCATATGTATCTTTCTCCCCAAAAAGTTCCATGCCTCTGCATTTGTTTTTCTAACATTTCTTCGTGTAAGAACAGAAGAAAAGCTTTTTATATAAACTACTTTCTGTGGAACTATCAATATTTATAGAAGTGCTTGTATGGTTGCAGGATGATGTTGTCGAAGCTGCAGATGGTGGCAGCAATGCGACTATTCTGAGTCGCTGTGAGGATGTTACCAATAGTAAGGTTAGCAATTGTATTCATGGATTTTTCTCTCTTTTTTTTTTCAGTATGTAAATATTGTGGGAAAAATGAGGGAAGCTTTGCGCCAGACTTCAATATCATCTAAGCATTTGTCAACCTACTGTCAAATTGTTTTTCTCTTGAAAACACTAAATTGTGTGTTCAAATCAAATGGCAGTACTTCATATGTGTGCTAGAAATTGCTTTTTTGTTGTAGGCTATTGCAAATCAATTACATAACTTGAACAATTTCCATTTTTCCTACGATTTTAAGAAAAATATTAAAATCGTAGGAAAAAATGTGGATAAAAAATATTTTTTTCAATTTTTCCTACGATTTTAAGGTTTTTCGTAGGAAAAAGAATTATTAAAATTATTATTAGTCAACTTTCTCCTACGATTTAAAAAAATCATAGGGAAATATGTTTTTTAATTTTTTTTTGATTTTTTTCTTACATTTTTGGGGTTTTTCGTAGGGAAAGAAATCATTAAAAAAATTTATTAGCCAACTTTTTTCTACAATTTTAAGAAATTTCGTAGGGAAAAATGTGGATAATTTTTTTTTTTGATTTTTGCCTACATTTTGTTTTTGTAAAGAAATCTTTCAAAATAATTATTAGCCAACTTTTTTCTATGATTTTAAGAATTTTTGTAGGGAAAGATGTGGATAAAAAAATATATTTTAATTTTTTTCCTATGATTTTTTATATTCGTAGGCAAAAGTTTTTAAATTTAAATTTAAATTTTAAATACTGATCACTCTTTTCCTTGAAATATGAACTTTTTCTATAAAAAAATTGTAGGAAAAAGGTCTGCTCCTACGATTTTGAAAGTCGTAGGCAAAGGCTTTTTTGACGCACTTATGTCTACGACTTTTTTCAGCTTTTGCCTACGACAAAAATCATAGGAAAGGCTTTCCCTATAATTTTTCTATCTTTCCCTACGAAAAAAATCATAGGAAAAGTCATTTTTCATGTAGTGAGTCTCTACCAGGGGATTATATGGGCTTACAGGTCTGACTTTTTGACTTTTTTCTTTCGAAAATAACATTTTCATATTCTAGACCCTAGTATATTTTGTAGTGGTAGTCTTGTTATATTTTGTTCTTTTACATGTGATACTATTGGTTTAATTCATTTCCTTAGCATGTTTTGGCAAATGTTTTCATGATTGCCATGTAATATTCAATTTAAATACATAAATGCTAAAAAATTAATTGGGAGATAGTACTAGAACCTCAAAACAACAATAAAAAATAAAAATAGAAAATCTACATGTTATATTGTACTTGTTTAAATAATATATAAATCACAATAATAAAGTGGTCCAAATCCAAGAGAGAGAAGAGACATTACCTTTCAAGCACCAAAGCAATTGGTGTCATGAAGAGAGTAGCAATCAGCTGCCTATAGAACACATAAATGAATGTGCTCATACCTTGTTGAAGGCAGCCTTGGCGGGAATTTGTACAACTGCGTACACTAAGTTTACAAGAGAGGCAGCCACAAAAACTTTTGCATCCTTCATAATGAGAGTTAGGTTAGAGCTTCTCTGGAGTCTGGATGGGTTGGATGGATATATAGAGGGATGGATGGGAGGACAAACAAAAATATCCCCTAAACAGAGATGGGTACACCTAAAAGAAGCGGGGGTGGCGGTTGATGGTGAGGAGGCCTGCCTTCTATTTTTCATCCATGAGTTCTTTGCATGTAGACATTCTTGCTAGTATAACTTATTATACATTTATTTTTCAAAAATCACTACACTCGTACATTTCTCAAATTATTCTATTTCTGCATTTGCCTTTTTTTAGCTACGGCTTTAATCACTTTTTTTAGCTGCTTTTTTGAATAGCAATCAATTTAAATATAATCATTACCCTTTTACATTAATATCCTTACAAATATTATAAACAATTTGGACCAAAAAGAACTATGCTTTTATGTCAAATATTTCTTAAATGGGCTAGTTAGAAGTTTTACAAGAAGCACGATTGTAAATAAAATCACAATTTAGTAAATGGCCTTGTTGGTCTGACCTTCAAGGAAATTTATTAATGCTATATGCTGTAGATTTTTGAAGCCAAGATCCCCAATAACTGGAGTAAATGTTGTAATTAATACAAAATTAAAAGAAAAGAAAATAATAAAATTATGATACATCGAAACATCTGCCATTATAATGCAAATTAGTCTAGACCACAACTTTGACTCTGGTGTTGACTTTGACTCTTTGCTATATAAATATATGCGTACTAGAAAGGCATAGAAGCCAGAGTCGCCTGCCATCGCCTCTGCATTGATGGCTTTTCTTGCATCACGACCAAGCAAGTTTTCCCTATGTGCAAGAAGGATGCGTCGAGCACTAGCATGTTGTTGCAGGGAATTCAAACATTTCTTAGTTGGGTATACAAATTAAGGTCTTCTAATCGGACAGGAACTCTCACTTTCTAATAACTGAGATGGTTAAGGTGAAACAAAAATCGCTTCTTACGTTAGTTTATCACAAGAATCATTGTGCTAGCAATTATTCAGATGCGGGTTGCATCTTGGCAATGATGCGCCATAACCAGCTGCTAGTGGGCAACACTTCAGAGCACTCTCACTGAATAATATTTTGCTGTCCAAGGTTAAAGCGTCATCAAACGTACTTGGCTTTGTCGACCACTAGGAATGTTAGTATGGACTTTTTATAAAGAACCTAGGGTCCAAAACGAAGAAAAGGTATGGTTTAGAATCCAAAGGACATTGAGATGTAAAATAAACTCCAAAATTTGAATTGTTCGTTAACTTAGCAGAAAGGAGGAATCTCCTGGCTCAGACCTACTCTGGGGCTTTGAGCTATGGGACATGGATTTGTAACTTTTCCCTTCTGTCTTTTCTGAGGAGAAGAAGACAGACAAAATCCGACCTACTTATGTTGTAGCCCATCTATGCTGGCTTTACACAACTAGTGATATCTGCATGAGGGAAAGATGAGCAACACTACTGTTGCATGCATCATCTAACTAAAAATCATCTACGCTCTTCTATTTTTTCCTACTCTAAGTTCTGTGCTCCACTCGAATATCATCTAAGAAAATAGTAGATATAAAGTGCTTAACATTTTTAATAATTAAAAGAAAAAGGATAAAATAACAAGAGATCATATAAGGAAAGGAAAAAGAGCATTGCTAACTATGGAATAAACTTGCTAGTAACACTGTTCGCTAAAAAATGGTTGCAAAGATCTAGATCCTCTTTCTTCTCTTTTCCTCACATTTGTTGCTGTGCTTGGTGCTATTAATGACCCAAAATCCATTCCACCCTAACTTTCTTCTCATCCATTTTTTGGGCCATCAAATTGGTATATCTTATATTAAAGCAAGGTTTAACAAATCTTTGTCCACTTATAGTAAAAAGAATTAAGGATGCATTTCGAAAGAGGATTTTCATAAGGAATTTCATTTTAAGTAAGAATTTTAGATTCTCAAAACTAAAATTCTTTGTTTGGTTATTCTCAACAGAAAATTTCTAAAATTTCATAGAATCTACAAATTCATCATTTACGAATTACACCTCTGAAGGTATTATTTACAAATTCTTCATAAAAATCTACTTTTGAAAATATTTAATTTTATTTACACACTAAACTATTTACATAATTTTTATAAAAAATATTTTAACTAAATATTTATTTTTTTACATATAAATATTTATTTAAATATTTTTATAATTTTAATTTATTTTACATGTTTTCTATATTTACTAAATATTTATTAAATAAATCATTAATAATATATGCTACAAAAATAAATATTATTAAATTAAAATATTTAGGTAATTAAATTAGTATGTATTTATAATTTCTAAATTTAAATATCATCTATAACTTATAATAAAAAATATTAATTTATAATTTTTTTATTATTAATTTAAATATTTTTATAAAATAAATTTAATTTTAATTAATAAAGTAATTATAATGAAAATATAAATTTAAATAGAAACATTTCTAATATTTTATAAATATTTTATTTCTTAATTAAAGAAATTTTAAAATAAAATAATAATATAAATATTTAATAATATATTAAATATATATATATATAAATATTAATATTTTAAAATATTATTAATATGTACAATAATATTAATAATAAATATTTTAATATTAAAAAGAAATATAATATTGAAATAATAAATATTGATTTGTATTATCAAAATAAATATTAAATATTTATTACGTAAATATTTAATATTTACATACAAAATTATAATTCTTAAACAAATTTTCATTTCTAAGAGTAACTATTCAACAAAAAAATTTATGAAATTCTAAAATTCTTCATTTTCAAATTCAATAATTTTTAAAATGCCTCGTCAAATGCAAACTAGGAGTTTCTTCCATATATCTTTACTAAATATCTATCTTCAAAAAGTTATCATTTGTGCTCTTACGCACATATATCCATCAAATTATTTCACATTTGCAATGATGCTTTTTACATTATATTTCTATGTCAATGAATAATTATTTTAAATGCAAATGACTTGATCATCCTTTTGAATTAATATCCTTGAATATTTGACATAAAAGCATAGTTCTTTTTGGTCCAAATTGTTTATAATATTTGTAAGGATATTAATGTAAAAGGATAATGATTATATTTAAATTGATTGCTAATTAAAAAAGTAGCTAAAAAAAGTGATTAAAACCGCAGCTAAAAAAAGGCGAATGCAGAAATAGAATAATTTGAGAAGGGTATGAGTGTAGTGATTTTGAAAAATAAATGTGTAATAAGTTATACTAGCAAGAATGTCTACATGCAAAGTACTCATGAATAAAAATAGAAGGCAGGCCTCCTCACCATCGATCGCTGCGCCCGCTTCTTTTAGGTGTACCCATCTCTGTTTAGGGGATATTTCTTTTTGTCCTCCCATCAATCCCTTTATATATCCATCCAACCAGTCCAAACTCTAGAGAAGCTCTAACCTAACTCTCATCATGAAGAATGCGAAACAGTAACACCAGCTGTGTAAACAGACTTATTAATTATATATTCAAATCAATGTAAACGTATAGTTGTTGGACATTTCAGTATAGGTCAGTTTGTTATAGTTGTGTGGTTTTTCGCTTTCAAATATATAAAAATGAATTTTGGGTATTCCCATAAGAAATGCTATGCAGTAATTTGTTCCTCATCGATTGCTAACTAGCCCATGTAAGCCCCAGGCTGGCTCCAAGTCCAAGATTTTTCACCACCCAGTCCAATATTGTACCCTGACAGTTGAATACCACCACAATATCTTTTGTCCTTTTATTTGGAAAGGAATTTTTGCATGCTCATAATATATCGCCTAAAATTCAATAAATAACTACATATGAATCTGATTTCATTTGGATTTAATCCACACATGAGGTTAAGATGTTGGATACACTTCCAACTAAAATTTGAACTTTAGTTGCATCGAAGTCTAAAGGTCGGTCTGATTTTTGTAACCGGATATCCGAACCCAGTGTGTCCTATAGATTTCGTGATGAGGCCTGCACCTTGTTTGCTTGCTAGTATACTACTTTCCAAATTTAATTTACTTTGCTAAAATTATTGTTTTTTCAGCTGATATTGCTGGAATTGGTTTTCATGGATAGCTGGTGCCTTGTGTTTTTTTTTTTTCTCTTTTTTTAGGTAATTGTCCTGCTTAACAAACTCGAAGATGTTGACACTTTAGCGAACTAGGGCTGCCTGATTTTGTAGAATGGTCTTCAAGTTGTAATGTTGACATTGCCATTTTCCAAGAAAAACTTTTTTTTAAAAAAAATCATTCTTTTTTGTTTTGCATTTGTTTTTTCTTAATTTCCATGTCTGTCGCTTCGCCTAAGCACAAGTCTTTCATTACAAGGATGGATAAAAGGTTATTCTTTGAGACTGGATAGCAGGTCAGAAATGTCAAGAGTTTGATAGATAGAACTCATATTGTTTTTGGAACAGTTTTTCTGCTTCATATAGACAATTTTTATTGCTTTTCTCTGGACAGCTGGATAGCTGCTGCTTTCATAACAATATTGCTCTTGGCTAGTGGAAGCAACATGTTCTTTGTTGTTGATTGACCCTTTTATTGTTTCTGAAAAATGATGTAGTTGTGGAACCAATACTTTATATGCTAACACCTTTCAGACAACTTAAAAACAGAAACAGGAAGCAAAAATATGTCTCCTAGGAAGTTGTTCAAGTAACAGCTAACAAGATGCTGGATCAACTTATTTGCATGCTTCATTCTCTTAAATAAGCTAGTTGGAAGTTTTACAAGAAGCACGACCGAAAATAAAATCACATTTAGTAAATGGCCTTGTTGGTTTGACCTTCAAGGAAATTTATTAATGCTATCTGCTGTAGATTTTTGAAGCAAGGATCCCTAATAACTGGAGAAATTGTTGCAATTATTATAATAAAGAAAAGAAAAAATAATAAAATTATGATACCATCGAAAACATCTGCCATTATAATGCAAATTAGTCTAGACCACCACCTTTGACTATGGTGTTCTGTGGTTGTTCCTCCCCCGCCGCGTTGCACCCCTCCATGCCGGTAAGCCCCCCCCCCCCCCCCCCCTGTCAACGAGAGAGAATGAGAGAGAGGGAGACAGAGGAAAAGGGGAGGAGCGCGGATGAGCCATGGCCGGGCCATGCCGCGGCTGTGTGGCCTTGCACACCTCCCCGGATGGCCACTCGGCGAAGGGACTGGTCGGGGAAGTAAAGAGAGGGCCGTCGATCGGCCCTCCTTCATACGGGAACTAGCTCTCGTGTGTTGGTTCGGGCCCGACAGTGTGCCTGCCAGTTGCTGGGCCCGAGCCCTGAGCACCAGCCCCCACTGGTGCCGGAAAGGCATCGGGTAGGGTCGGCCGACCTCCCTTGGCCGGTTGTGCCACCGTCACAGTGACGGTGGTGGGAGAAGAACATAGGAGAAATAGGGGAAGGGGAAAGAAGAAGAAAGAAAGAAAGAAAAAAAATAAAGGGAGAAAAGAGGGAAGAGGCCGCTACCAGCACTGGGCCAGTCGCCGGGGGCCAAGCGAGCCTCGGGAGTGGCCGATGGCCTAAGCCCCGGGAGGGGCCGGCAGTGGCCCTAGACCGTCGGCCACTCACCGTGAACCAGGGGAGAGAGAGAGGAAAAGGAAGGGCTGGGCCTGGGTTCGGCCCAGCCCAGTAAGCCCTTTTGGGCCCCAAATCGGTCGGGCCAATAAAAGGAAGATAGGGTTTGGATCAGTGTTGATCCTAGTTTCTTAAAAAGTTTTATTTTTCTATTTGGGCTTATATATTCGGAGATATTCAAGCCTCAAGTTGGTCCCAGATTAGTCTGGGTAGAGTTTAGAAGTTATTTTGATATACTGATTTTGGATGTTAAAAATTTGATAAATGATGTTGTATGTATCCAGTGCCTAAATAGTGAATTACATTTTTGGATTAGTGCTAGGAGGTAATTAAGCCATTTATCATGAATTCTATTAATTATTAAAATATGAAAATTATGGATTCAAATGTTATATTGTTTTACAAAGTGCATTATTTGATAAATAAAAAATTGGATTTGGTACTACATACATGCAAATGTTTATTTTACATGATTATTTGAAAAAACTAATCTTAGTATATTATGTGAAAAATGAAAAAATAAAATTAGTAACCTTATGCGCAAGTGATCATTGGCCATGATCATCTTTATAATTGTTATATTTTCATAAATGATTTGGTACATATACGTACAACTGATCGATTAACATGGTATTTGAAATTGCAAAAGGTTTTATATGTGTACACGTGTATTTGATATGTTCAAACCACTGTAAATATGAAAAGTATTTAGATTGAATTTTTGTAATAATATATGTTACTTGTAAATATGATATGAAAATGATATTTTATGAATATGCTATTATATATCACCACGGTCCACTATAACATGACATGATATTCTACATGACTCCAAGATCCACCCTCTACAGGGGTGATATGTGGGGACATATCCGAGGGATATTCTGTTGACTTCAGAACTCACCTTCAGAAGGGTTGTATGTGGAGGATACACCCGAGGGGTGTCTGTTACATGACTCTGGAACCTATCCCCTATAGGGGCTATATATGTGAGGGACATACTAGGGCGCAACTTGGGCCGGGTTCAACCCAAACCCGGCCCATCGAACCCGATTTGCAGCAATACTTAAACTCTAGTTTGCCTAACCCAAACTCGAAGGATCCAGGTTGAACCCAAACCGATTTGCAACTTGGGCCGGGTTCAGATTACAATCAACCCGAACCCGAGAAAACCCAAACCCGCAAAGCCGCAAGCGGCAGGCCCACTGGCCCATAGCATGCTCGCCTTATTTCCTTTGCTCGCTCGCTCGCGGCTTGCCTTCTTTCCTTCGCTCGCCTGCTCGCCCTCAACCCTAACCCTAGTTCCCAGCCTCCTATTGAGTCTTACTGGAACCGTTGCCGAGAAGAGACGACAACGACGTTCGGATGGATCTAGATCTTTTTCGGTAAGGGTGGGAAGCCATGGCTGGCTTTCAACGGTGGTCGGGCACTCGGGCTCCGTTGAAGACAAGAGGATTGCAGGTCTTCTAGTCAGATCTGGCTTGTCGTCGTCAGGGGAGAGAGGGGTGATAAGGGTTTCTTGTAAACAGGGGTGATAAGATTCCTTTATAAAAAGAAGTTTCCTTTCTTTGTTCTTTTTATTCATTGCGTGATAAGGGTTTTTCATCCTTGATGCCGAAGATGCCTTATTTTGTTCTTTGCTGATGTGTTGAGAGTTATTTTCATCCATGATACTAAATTCTTTGTTTTTGTGAATTGTGCGGTAAGATTTTTTTCCTCTGGTGCCAAAGTCATGTTCTTTGCTAATTCTTTGATGATTTTATTTGATTATAGCAAGGATGGATGGGGGTAGAGGGAGAGGTGGCCGTGGACGAGGAGCAGGAAGAGAGGTGGGTTTGGATCTCGTGGCGGTGCTGGGGTTGAATCTGATGGGAAGTTTGGGAATGATAACTCTGGGGGTTTTGAAGGTGATTTCGATGGATGTGGTCGGGGACGGAGGGGTTGTAGAGGAGGAAGGGGGCGTGGCAGGGGCAGGGGATTCCATGAAGACCAAGATTTGGTAATGAGAATAGTGGAGAGAATGAGAATCAAGGCCAGAGTGGAGATGGTTCGGAGGAGAGGAATGAGGTCTAGAACAAAAGTTATGGTTCCAGATATGAGAATGGGAAGTTTGATGAAGAGGTGAGAAATTCAAATTGGGAGGAGAGGGCATACAGTGGCGATGGCCGTGGGTTTAGACGTGGTGAGCGTCAGAAGGTAGGGGTTATGGTGGTCGTGGGTTTAGGGGTGGTGAGGGCCGCAGATATGGTGGACGTGATGGAACTCGGAGTGGACATGAAAATAAAGAAGCTTCCGCAGATGGAACGGAGCAAGCTGCAACCAATGCCCCTAGCGGTGATGGTGCATCTGAATGGTATGCATCTATCTTAAAGATTTTTTGCTTGCATCAGTCTTTATTGCACACCTTAGTCAAAATAGATAAAAATTACATTCTTTTTAAAATTGAATACTTAGTTTAATCTTTGGATATTTCTTCAGATCATTGGCAGAGTACTTGTTTTCTCTTTTTCAATTTTATTGTTTTCTTTTGAGCAAAGTGTACGCTTTGATCTAGTATGTCTAGCTAACCTTTAAATGCAGTGAGTAGTTAATTATTGGACAATCTAGCATCGCATGATTTAGCCTTATTTGTTAGGTTTAAAGATATGTAAAGCTGACAATGGTGTTATGGAAGTGATGATTCTTGGTATGAACATTCCACCAGAACCTTCATTACCTTTTAAAATGAGCAATATATCTTTAACCATTGCATTTTATCATGTAATGTTGGTGGGCCAAACTAGTTTCTTTATTTTTTTTAATTATCTTCTTTGGACATTTGTAATGTCTAATTGAAGTTTGCAGAATTTTATGAAAGCATCTGGGAAAGAGGTGATGAGCAGAAAACTAAAACATCTAGGAAAGGGGTGATGAGTAAAAAATCAGAGAGGTTTGGATGGTGAATGCAGTCTCGCTACTTGGAAAAGATCTCTTATACTAGGTTTATGTGGTCTTCTAGCTGGCTCTTTATATGTCTTAATATTTTTTGCTTTCAAAGGATAAAGGTGACTTCATCAATGCATATGGTGGCTATTGAAATGTTATGCAACATCTGGATTACTTTAGATATGTTTTGGTTTAAGAATGTACTTTTATTTTTCTTTTTGTTTAGTCTTATATAAAAGATGCATATTTTTAGATGTGCAATTTGAAATGTGAAGCTTGTTTGTTTCAAACTTTAGCTTGTTTATACAATATGAAGCTTATTTGTTTCAAACTTTAGCTTATTTGTGCAATGTTAAGCTTGTTTGTTTCAGATTGTCATTTTTTTCCATCAACTCGAATTCCAATCGAAACTCAACTCGAACCCAATTTTTAAAATAGGGTTAAGATTGAGGTTTTACAAATAGGGTTAGGGTTAGGGTTGATATTTTACAAATAGAGTTAGGGTTAGGGTTGAGGAAACCTGAGTTTTATGAGCCCGAGTTGCATCCCTAAGACATACCCAAGGGATGTTCTGTTGACGCTAGGACCCTTCCTCCACAAGGGATGTATAGAAAGGATACATCTTTGTGTTTTGTTTACATGGACGTAGTTTTTGACTGTGGGACATTGATATAAAATAGAATTTTGCATGTTATTTATAGTGGTACAGTGGTTTGATTTGAAATTGTATTTGAAAATTTTACATGTCAATAGCTTTCAAAATTATTTTGAGCATATGATATGCATGTTTTATAACACGGTAAAAATGTATTTGATATTTGGAAGCTTGACATGTATTTTTACATATAAAAATTTGATTTGCTAAAAGTTTAAAATAATCATATCATATTACAGTAGGCTTACTTACTAAGTGGGAGCTCATTTAAAATCTCATAATATTTTTTAGAGCCACAACACTGAAGTGGAAGGATATGGGGTAGTTGTAGCTTCTATCAGAGTAACTTATCCAACATTTTGTTGTAGCCCCATTGATCTATGTATTTTGGGTATGTAGCCCAAAACTTATGATTATGACTTGTATTAAGAAATGTTATTGACTTTTGAATGACATCGAGTCCCTTCTTGTATAAATTGGATTGCTACTGGACGCCTTTACATGCCAGGCATGCGGTGGGTTGCCACACCACATCAAGTATGAGGCGTGATACAGGTAGTCCCAAAACATGAAATATATCAACTAGTTCGTAGCTGCAAAACATTCCAGGACCATTTCTACTTTAGCCTCGTGACCCCTTTTTTTTCCCTCCTTATGGTGTGTTTTCTGATACGCATTTTCTACTTTAGCCTTGTGACCCTTTTTTTTCTTCCTTATGGTGTGTTGTTTTCTTATACTCTATGCCTCCAGAGAAGCTCTAACCCCCTTCCAAAGAAGCTCTAGCCTAACTCTCATCATGAAGGATGCAAAAGTTTTTGTGGCCGCCTCTCTCGTAAACCTATCATTTGCAGTCGTGCAGATTCTTGCCAAGGTTGCCTTCAACAAGGGTATGAGCACATTCATTTATGTGTTCTATGGGCAGTTGATTGCTACTCTCTTCATGACACCAATTGCTTTGGTGCTTGAATGGTAATGCTCTCTTCTCTCTCTTGGATTTGGACCCCTTTATTATTGTGATTTGTATATTATTTAAACAAGTACAATATAACATGTAGATTTTCTTTTTTTATTTTTTATTGTTGTTTTGAGGTTCTAGTACTATCTCCCAATTAATTTTTCAGTATTCATGTATTTAAATTGAATATTACACGACAATCATGAAAACATTTGCCAAAACATGGTAAGGAAATGAATTAAACCAATAGTATCACATGTAAAAGAACAAAATATAACAAGACTACCACTACAAAATATACTAGGGTCTAGAATATGAAAATGTTATTTTCGAAAGAAAAAGTCAAAAGTCAGACGTGTAAGCCTATATAATCCCCTGGTAGAGACACCATCTTAGATGTATCTTTGGTTTTCATGCTTTTGTTCTTTCATTTATTGATTTGGTTTTGATTGCCTTTGCTTTTGAAATGGGTTTAATAGACATGAAAGGGCATGTCGCATGACAGTCCTGCTGGACAAAGCTAGTCTTGTGCTGACCAAACTAAGTCGAATCCATGTACGACAAGCTTTCATCAGCTTGACCTCAGATCAAAATATTTTAGGCCCATGAATAGGTTTAAATGGGTTAACTAAAATTAAAATAAATCAGTTCACGGTCTCTATGACATTTTGCTATGTGGTAAGCATCATAATGAGACCAGAAATTTGTTTTATGCATGCATGACTTATCTGATTGTCAAAAGAAAAGCCTTCATAATGAGTAAATGAGAAAGACAATTTATAGAATGAGTGACATATGTTAAATTTTGTTGATAAACAAACAATAGTTTTTTTTTAAAGTAAGTAGGATGAAAGAAGATGGTATAATTAAAGAGTATATTTTAAGATATTAGATGAAACCTATTCTTTTTTATATTAAAAAATTATCTATATATAGTAAAAAGAATTATTATCTTAAACCAAATACTGAATTATCCCAACTAGTATTGTAAACTAAATGACACATTATCTAAATGAGACAACTAGACAGCTTGAATCATAATAAAATATATAAGCTTAATGTTAGACCAGTTGAATGAGAGCAAAATAATAGGGATGGATGACAAAGACTTGGAGGGTTAGTGCCTGATCATATTTTTCATTCATAAACCAAGATTGGTTACTTGTGGGTTTTAAAACAAATTAATTGCCAAATCTTTAATCTCTCGCATGTAATTTAATGTGGTTCATATCACAACACCAACTCAAAGTTTCAATTCTAAAAATCTACTACTACAATAACAATAATAAAGCCTTAATTCTAAATTATTTGGATTCGGTTACATAAATCCTTTTCCTTTATTCAACTTAGTTTTAACTTATATTTTTGTAAAATGCTAAGATTCAAAGTCTTCTTTTTATCTCTTCCACTTATTTAATTTTTGGTCTACCTTTAAGAGCATAGAAAGGAAGTAGGGGTCAACTAGATGTCAAAGCCAACAACTAAGCCAATCAGATAATAATAAAAAAAGATACATTATTGAAGGTTATGCTAGCTATCATAGATTGGATCTCGATCCTCTCAAAAGGATTTTTTTTTCTTAAGAAGAGGGAGGGGGTGAATTTTGTTTTGGATCTTCACATATTTGTCATTCAAAAAATGATATCGCATGCATACATTTTTTTTGTATATTTTACACAACCATATATATATATATATATATATATATATATATATATATATATATATATATATATATATGATATCTTATTAATTAATAATATAATATTACTCTACACATATAATATCAAATAGTATGCTATAATATATTACTATTATATTATAATATGAAAATACGTCGTGTAACATATGACAATACAATAGAGCTGCTTTTATTATATATAACTTTTATAATATATATTAGAATATATGTTATTGTATCATAAAGAATATAAAATATTCTATATAAAATAAAAAATTTTAATAAATATTAATATGTTAATATTACATTAATGTTGGTACTTACGAAAGCATATGGAATATAATATTGTTCGCATATGATAAACTCTCATTGACATGTTATGCTATGCTGGAAGAAAGCTCCTCCACTATCATTCATAGTCTGCTTCAAGATTTTCATGCTTGCTTTAATGGGGTAAGTTTTAAAAATCAAATTTAGATCATTATATGTTGTTCTAAGTTTACCTTTCATATTTTATTTTGGATATAACATATCTATACTCTTATTTATCTAATACACAAGATTTCTAATGCATCTTAACCCTTTTTTCCCCTCCTTTTGGTGTGTTCAGTTATGTTGTATCCTTAAACGTATATTCAATTGGTCTTCATTACACAACACCCATAGCAATAGCTGCAATGAAAAATTTTATTCCTGTGATTACTTTTATTTTTGCTGTTCTATTTAGGTATGACCTATCACATTATTGAAAAGTTCTGCATTTTTTCATGAATATTGTTACCGGTAATCTTAAAAACAAGCATTAGATTTTTTTATGACAGAACAAGACTATTAAGATAAAAAGTTTTCGAGGCATCGCTAAAGTTTTTGGACTAGCACTCTGCCTAACTGGCATCCTGATATTAGCCTTTTACAAGGGGCCCCAATTGAAATCCTTCAACCATCACCACCTTCTTGGACATGAAATTAGCCAAGCTAATGGAGCTAGCTACCATTATCTCAAGAGATGGGCCCTGGGGACACTCTTCATGACCATTTCTACTTCAACCTTGTCTCTATGAATTGTCATACAGGTATGCTTCTTAGATAGGCATAATTTGCAAATAGGACTGCACGAAGTCCTTAAATGATCTAACATTACTATCTTTTGTTCTCAATAGAGAATGTTTTAACTTTCACTAGGGATATGTGTTGAGGGAGTACCCTGCCAAGCTTATATTCACCACTATTCAGTGCTCATGGAGTACCATTCAGCCATTCTTCGTGGCTCTAGCATTTGTGAGGGAGTTTTTTCAATGGACGTTGGGCTTCGACATGGGTCTTCTCTCAGTGACACTCGGTGTAAGTAATTTTTTTTCTTTGTTTTTTTTAAATTATTTTTTTCTTTGCATTCTTTACTCCATCAGACCCCATCTTTTCTTAAGAAATGATAGCGTAGAAAAGCTAGACCTTCCTCACAGAGATGGCCTAAAACTTTATAATAATAAAATTAGTTAAAAAGGTTAAATTTCGTGAAAAGGAGATTTTTTTCAATGAGAATTAAACTATGCAAACTAGCACTAGCCTAGCTATCGCAACCCTGCATTAAAAATAATGCATGCCTTTGCTATCTTTTATGATATGTTAACATTTGATTGCATGTCCATGTTTAGACTTAAGAAAGAAGACTCCAAATTTTTTTCCAACATCACTTGTTTTATTATGTATCATATCAAAATTGTTGCTCATGTTTTAATTGAAAAAAAAAATCTGAACCACAATGCATTGATATATTCCTTATCTTATTTGCTGTTACAATTTGATCATCTAATAAGTGATGTATGACAGGGGATCATGGCCACTGGAGTCTCATATTACTTGTCATCATGGATTATTGAGAAGAAGGGCCCAGTTTTTCTAGCAATGGCTATACTGTTAACTCTAGTTTTTCAAATAATATGCTCCTCTTTTCTTCTTGGAGAAATGATTAATTTGGGAAGGTGTCCTTCAATGCTTGATCAAACTTGTTTTCCATATTATAATGTTATGCTTGAAATGTGACTTTTTTAAATTGTTGTTGCAGTATTCTAGCTGGAGTTTTCATGATTGAAGGCCTTTCTTTGGGGAAAGAGCAAAGAACAAAATGATAGCCAAACAAGGAAGGATGAAATTGGCAACCTTTTGTTTGCGAATGGTTGCTTACTGTTCTCTAAACACCATGTATCTAATTGTGTTTATTTCAAGGAGGTTATCTGAGATTATTGTGCCCACTCTAGACAAACGGTAAATATTGTGCAGTCCAAAAATCAATAATCATTTAGCCGCATAAGTTAACTAGTGGCTAAGGGGTTTGTAGAGTTAATGATTTGGGGATGTAATTGGAAATTCCCTCAAGTGTGCCAGCTTAAAAACTCAGACATCAAATGATGAAGGAAAGAATCAATGCCAAACTTAGTTAGAAATAGAAAGCTCTTTCCTTTATAAGTGGATGCACTCTAGTCAAATCTGTTATCTGCTTTATGCCCCTTCATATTATTTCTACTACAATCGTTCCATATAGTTTTATATCTTGGTTTGAGAAAACCATAAGAAATTTCTTGTGAGGACATCCATTCTATATAGTTTCCTATCTTGGTTTGAGAAAACCATAAGAAATTTCTTGTGAGAACATAATCAGGGAAGCAAAGCAACTCACACCATATCTTGTTGGATTTTTAATCCAACATTGGGCTTGTGTGAAATAATTATGTGTTGCGGACTGTCAAATAAGGTTAAGCCCAATTAAAAGTGATCAGCTAAGGTTTTAGTGATTTGGGCTTTAATGTATCTGATTAGGTATGGCCCTTTAATGTGTAGAGACCTAAGGGGTTATTTCTATTTTTATGATGGGCTAAAATAGAAATACCAAGAGATAATGATGAAATTATCTATATATAGCGGTTATGGTCCCTGGATCGCACGCACGACCTTCTTCTCTGAATCCCATCATCAGGAGTACGTGTTGATCTGGAAGGCCAACCGCAGGACTTTGGAGAGCAATCAAGCAATATGGATTTAGACTCTGGAGAGCAATCAAGTAATATGGATTCAGGTACGCTTTCATTTATGTTTATTAATTCTTAATAATTAACATGAATGATTCTTGGGTTTTATGGTGATGGTTTTCACCAAAGGTTCGGATTTAATTTTCAATAATTGGTATCAGAGCCCATATTCATGTTGAATCATTAAGAATAATTTTAGTTTAGTTCTTTATGGATTAAGATCCATGTGTTGTTTTAATTTTTCCCAAACACGTCCGCTTTTCTTCACGGGCGTTGCGTGGAGTTCCAATTTTTGATGATGGATTCCATCAGGGCGTTAACAGAGGCCTCTCAGGTCTCTCACATGAACGTACAAAATAAAAAAAAGTAATAATAAAAAAATCCCATCTCCTTCCCAAAAGAGACTTCACGGTTTCCCCTCATGGATATGGCTTCATGTGAAATTCTATGAAGGCGTTGGGATATGGCGGTTGGAGTTCCACGTTTCATGGGGAAAATCAATTTCTCATGCAAGCTTGGGAATCTAGCCGTTGGTATTCCAAATTTTATGGGTATTCCAAATTTTGTGGGACTCTTCTGCTGGCCGTTTTTTTTTTTTTTTGTTGGAATTGAACGAGTTGCCTCCAAGCCTGAAGTGAAGGAAAGGGGTTTCAACTTTCAAGCCTGGAGAGGCTAGTCAACACATGGTCAACAAATTCGGAAGGATCACGTGAAGAAAACGTATCACGTGAAGCCAACACCGGTGAGAGGCCTTCTTTTCTTCTCTTCATGGAAATTTTACGTGCGTGAGATTTGGAAATATTTGGAGAGAGAAGAATCAGATGGGAATCTGAATGAAAATCTAGAAAATCTTTTGGATATCTTAAAGCATAGGATAAAGGAAATCTAGAGAAAATCATGGGAATAACTTGGGAGTTGGAGTTGTGTGAAGGGTTAAGATTGCAATCAACCGCCTTATGGCCTCTCGGAACTTTTCCGGGCTTTTAGCGCCTAACGCGGGAAGGAACGGCTGGTAGCGATTTTTTTTTGGGATACTGTGCCTCTCCACTATTCCGTGGGTCTCCACTCTCCGTGTGTCTCTAGACTCCAAGAGGAGTTAGGTGTCACACCAAAGGGAGCATTTAATGCATAAAATCTTATTTAATGCATGACATTTAATGTATGGAAGGGAATAACATTTATGAATGAATTTTGGACCGGTTCATGCCTTTGGCAATATTTTGGGCTTTCATTAAAAATTATTATTTTTAATTTTGTAAGCATGAGCGACCTCCTGTAAGGTTTAATTGGTTCTATAAAGTAAAGCTTTATAAAGATTGAGTTGGAACCACAAAATAACATATCGTTATTTTTTAAAGAGGTTCAATCAAGTTCAAATTAATGGTATCTTTATGCCTAATAAATTTGTCCATAGTTCGAAATTGAACTAATTGAAACAAGATATCACCAAATGACCTCTCTTGTGTAGATGGTTCATGAAGGATGTTGGATGTTGTGTGTGTATGTTTCATGCGGGTATTAATCGGCCCATAGGAAGGTTAATGCCTGGCCGAACTACACATATGTGTGATGGTAAACACGTAACGATTATAAGGATTTACATGTGAGTAATAAGTCGATCCAAAGATAGATTATTATTTGACATGCATTATTGTTAGTGTTTGTTCATTACAACAAGAGTACCACTAGCAGTTAATATTACTATCCAAAGACTTGATATTAATGTTGCACTGGGTATCTTGTGATGGGATTTATCATTAATTTGAATTTATTGATATTTGGTGTTAATTATTTATATGAGCATGTTATTTATGTATTTCTTTTATTTTACAGCTAATGTTGCTAATATTTCTGCTAACCTCAATTCAGTGCCGATCCTTTATGGTAATAACTTCAAGGGCAAAGATAAAGGCAAAAAATAAAAAATAAGGCTACTGAGGGTCAAGCAAAGAAGAAACAAAATGACAGTTGTTTCTTTTGCAATAAACCTGGACATATTAAGAAGGAATGTTCCAAGTATCATGCATGTTATGAAAAGAAAGATACATTTCTTAATATGGTCTGTTCTAAAGTGAATATAACTTTAGTACCTAGAAACACTTGGTGGTTAGATTATGGTGCTACTACTAACATCAATGTTTCAATGGAGGGTTGCCTAAGCTATCAAAGGCCAACTGATGCTGAAAGCCACATTTATATGAGAGACGACAAGTCGGTAGATGTAGAGGTAATTGGGCATTTTAGATTGTATTAAGTTCTGGTTATTATTTGGATTTGAAAGACACTTTTGTAGTACCATCATTTAGACAGAATTTGGTTTCTATTTCAGCTTTGGACAAATTAGGATATTGTTGTTCATTTGGAAATAGTCAGTTTAGTCTTTCGTTACTGGTTCTCTTATGGTGTATGACAATCTATATTTGCTTGACACTGTTGCTTCTTGAAACCCTAAATATGGAATCAATAAGTATTAAGCGTAAAATTTGCAATAAAAATTCAGGAATATTATGGCATAAGCGATTAGGTCACATCTCTAGAAATAGAGTTGAATGACTTGTGTCATATGGAATTTTGGATTCTCTTGATTTTACAGACTTTAATGTCTGTGTTGATTGCATTAAGGGCAAACAGACCAAAACAAAGAAATTGGGTGCATATAAAACTATGGAAGTCTTAGAGTTGATACATACGGACATTTGTGGACCATTTCCTACACCTTGGAATGGTCAACAGTATTTTGTATCATTCATAGATGATTATTCAAGATATGCATACCTATTTCTTATTCATGAAAAGTCCCAAGTTTTGGATGTGTTCAAATCATTTAAAGCTGAAGTTGAGCTTCAACTAAACAAAAGAATTAAAGGAGTCAGATCTGACCATGGTGGTGAATATTAAGGTAGATATGACGGATCAGGTGAACAACGTGCAGGACCATTCGCCAGATACCTAGAGAATATGGAATTGTTCCATAATACACCATGCCAGGGTCACCTAGCATGAATGGTGTAGTTGAAAGACAAAACAGGACTCTTAAGGATATGGTAAGGAGTATGATTTATCATTCTACCTTATCAGAGTCACTCTGGGGAGAGGCACTAAAGACAACAGCCTACATTCTAAATAGAGTACCAACTAAAGCAGCTATCAAAATACCTTATGAGCTTTGGATAGGACGGAAGCCTATTCTAAAGCATTTTCATGTTTGGGGATGTCCAGCTGAGGCAAGGCCTTATAGGCCACATGAAAAAAAATTGGACTCCAGGACAGTGATTAGCTATTTTGTTGGGTATTCTGAGCGATCCAGGGGTTACAAGTTTTATGATCCCAAATCAAGGATAATTTTTGAGATGGGAACTGCAATGTTCTTTGAGGATATTGAGTTTGGGTGGAGAAATAAAGTTAGAGACTTTGTTTTTGAGGAGGAATTGGAACCTATACTCTTATTGAAGAGCAGCTAGTTTCTATCCTTATAATTGCTTTTGATAATGATCAAGTTGCAATTCTAGAACAACAAGAAATTATTGTTCAACCCTCAAAGGTACAAACTCAACAACCTCAAGAATAAGTGCCTTTGCGGCGATCCACTAGAGAAAGGAAGAAGGCTATTCCAGATGATTATATAGTGTTTCTTTAGGAACATGAGAAAAATAATGGCGTGATGGAAGATGATCCTCTCAACTTTCTTCAAGCCATACAAGGTTCCAATTTAGAAAAGTGGATTGAAGCAATGAAAGAAGAGTATAAGTCTTTGCAAGATAATAAAGTTTGAAAACTTGTCTCATTACCAGAAGGAGTGAAACCAATTGGTTGCAAATGAATTTTTAAGATCAAACGGGATTCAAAGGGTAATGTGGAAAGGTATAAAGCTCGTCTTGTGGCTAAAGGCTATACTCAAAAGGACGGAATTGACTTTAAAGAGACATTCTCTTTAATTTCATCGAATGACTCTTTTACGACAATCATGGCTCTTGTTGTACAGTATGATATGGAACTCCATCAAATGGATGTCAAGACGATGTTTCTCAATGGAGACATTGATGAGACAATTTATATGGTGCAACCAGAAAACTTTGTATCAGGAGACCCAAAGAAAATGGTTTGCAAATTGATAAAATATTTATGGGTTAAAGCAAACTTCTCGTCAATGGTACCATAAATTTCATCAAGTAATTCTCTCATTTAATTTTGAAGTGAATGCAGTTGATGATTGTGCGTATCATAAGTTCAGTGGGAGTAAATATATTTTTTTGGTTTTGTATGTGGATGACATTTTACTTGCCACAAATGATATAGGCATGTTGCACGAAATCAAAAGATTTCTATCAAGCAATTTTCAAATGAAAGATCTTGGTGATGCCTCCTTTATATTGGAAATCCAGATACATCGAGATTGTTCTCAGTGTATCCTTGGATTATCACAAAGGAGCTATATCGATACAGTACTTAAGAGATTTGGCATGCAAAATTGCAAACCAGGTGATACCTCTATCGCTAAAGGAGATAAATTCAGTATTAATCAGTGCCCAAAAGGAAACCTTGAAGTTGAAGAGATGCAGAAGATTCCTTATACTTCAGTTGTAGGGAGTCTAATGTATGCTCAAGTTTGTACGTGTCCGGATATTGCGTACATTGTTGGAGTGTTAGGCAGATATTTAAGCAACCCAGGTATGGATCACTGGAAAGCAGCCAAAAGGGTTATGAGATATCTGAAAAGAACAAAAGATTACATGCTTACATAAAGGAGATCAGATCATTTTGAGATCATTGGGTATTCTGACTCCGATTTTGCTGGATGCCAAGATAGTAAAAGATCCACTTCGAGCTATGTATATCTGTTAGGTGGAGGGGCTATTTCTTAGAGAAGTGCAAAACAGACACTCATAACTTCTTTTATCATAGCAGCAGAATTTATAGCATGTTATGAAGCATCCAATCATGGGATATGGCTGAAAAATTTTGTCACTGGATTGCGCATATTGGAAGGAATTGAAAGACCGCTAAAGTTATTTTGTGACAACAAGTCAGCCGTATTGTATTCCAACAACAATAGGAGCACGATCAAGTCAAAGCATATTGACATCAAGTTCCTGATTGTAAAGAAAAGAGTACAGAGTGGTCAGATTTCTATAGAGCATATAGGGACAAACTCCATGGTTGCAAATCCCCTTACAAAGGGTGTGCCGCCCAAGGTCTTTCATGAGCATACTGCTCACATGGGCGTTATAGAGCATGACAATGCTTAGATTCAGTGGGAGTTTGTGTTGCTTCTATTTTATGCTTTATGTTTGGTTGGTACACACTTATGTGTTTGGATATTTTTTGATCAGAAATAAAGTATTTCATTCAGTTCAGTATACTCTATACAATTATGCTAAAGTTTTGATCACACTCAAGTTTAAGAAGGACCAGTTAGAAATAGGCATGTTAAGATCACATTACATGTAATTTTCATGCTACACATCCACATCATGATCCATGTCATTCAGTTGTATCAACATACGTGACCATTGATGGGTCGAGTTTTGATAGATATAACAAAGGCCGCTTTGATCCTATGTTGGTATGGTTGATGGACCGGATTTGTTATAGATACATTTCAGTAATGACAGTAAAATTGAGCTCATTTGGTTATTTTTGCAACATAATTATAAGGTTACACATATAGCCCAGTAGGAGATTGTTGGATTTTTAATCCAACATTGGGCTTATATGTGAAATAATTATATGTTGCGGACTATCAAATAAGGTTAAGACCAATTAAAAGTGATCAGCTAAGGTTTCAGTGATTTGGGCTTTAATGTATCTGATTAGGTATGGCCCTTTAATGTGTAGAGACCTAAGGGGTTATTTCTATTTTTATGATGGGCTAAAATAGAAATACCAAAAGATAATGATGAAATTATCTATATATAGCGGTTATGGTCCCTGGATCGCACGCACGACCTTCTTCTCTGAATCCCATCATCAGAAACAATAGCCTAGAGAAAATTCTAAAGGGCTCTCTGGGAGTACGTGTTGATCTGGAAGGCCAACCGCGCAGGACTCTGAAGAGCAATCAAGCAATATAGATTCAGGTACGCTTTCGTTTATGTTTATTAATTCTTAATAATTAATATGAATGATTCTTAGGTTTTATGGTGATGGTCTTCATCAAAGGTTCGGATTTAATTCTAACATATCTTGCTATAATACTTGCAATGAAACAATGTTAGGTAGTCTGGGAATTCCAAAGATCAAATAGTGGTGGATAGACAACACCATTGAGCACTAGAGTAGCGAGCAAATTTGTATTCAATCAATATAATCTATTTTCTGGTCATGTTCTAACTTCAAAGTGTTATTTCCAAGCTAATCATTCAAGCCTCCCAGAAATTGTTCTCTTATTTGGAAAGCAGTGTGCAAATTCTCTCACAATATTGTTGGAAGTTTCATATATATGGTCTATAAGGGATGGGTGTAAAATAGACATTTCAACTGACCCATGGTTTCCTTTAAACTGATGTGCAGTAGAATATGATATAAATATGGTGCTTGAGCTTTCTACTAGGAATCAACTTTTATCCTTGGATGGGGGTTGGGATATGGGTATTTTAAATCGATGCTTTCCTCTTTCTTTATGTAATGCCATTGCCGGAACACCTATAATAGGGTTTGATTCTCTTGATTTGTTATGCTATGGTTCAGAATTTAATCATAAAATTATTGAGAAACAAATGTATGAGGACTTAATAGAAACCACTAATGACACACCCAACTTTATGTTTAGTAAACTCTGGAAGTTACCTACTCATCAAAGGGTCATGTATTTTTTATGGAAGCTGCACAAATGGCAGTCTACCTACTCTTTATTTATTGGCTAGTAGGATTAATTTTATAAGCCCAATATGCAGGAGATATGGTCTCATAGATGAAAGCTTAAATCACCTCTTTTTTCCAAGTGAGAAATCTTGAAAGTTATGGGAAGTTTTTTTTTTTTGTCAAATCAGATCTCTTTTCCAAGCCTATATGGTGCTTCTTAAGAACTTAGTGTCTTATCACCATGTTAGTTTGCAATCCTTCTTTGTTTATTTATTGTAGTTTATTTGGAAGGAAAAAAATAAAGAAAATCTTCAAGATAAGACTTTCCATATGCAATAGAGTATATCCTATCCATCGAAGGCTTTTCTTCTAGATATTCTAGCTATCGGGGCAACAATGGTCTCTATAGATTGGGACCATTAATCCAACAACTATTTTGTGGTAGCATAGACTTTATTATCAGGGACTATTATGGAAGACCACTTGCGGCTGCAACTAGTCCTCTTTATAAGGTCTCTATTCCTGCTGTTAAAATAAATATTGCTTGGTATGGTTTAAAGGCCACATTACCTTATCTAAATGAAATGAATAGTCAATTCTTGGAAGGAATGAATTTAAAAGGTAACTTCACTATAATGATTTCTTTGGAACAATGGCAATACTAGGAGCTTGCATCCTTGGCTGAGTTGCATTCACACCATAATTGCTACTTGCTCAAATTTTCTTGCAATCATATTTTTAGAGAGGCAAATCAATCAATAAATTATCTTGTAAATTTTGCTGCCACTTTAAGAGAAGCTGCATTTTGGTATAATATATTTCCTATAGCCTTTTCTAATCTTTTGAATGCTAGTGTTAGATGAACTCGATTTGTAAGGAAAAAATTGCCTTTTCTTACCCCAAAAAAAGGTGATGAGAGTTAGAAAGGGTACAACACTTAAAATATGATATCATAATTGAAAAAGCAAAAAATGATGGTCATTAAAACTTTCAATAGCATGCAATGTTGAACGATTAAACTTAATTTTACAATAAAATATCATAAGAAACATGTTAAATTTAATTAAGTGCATGGAGAGCAAGTTGAAATGGAATGAAAAATATTATTAAGTGTCTATTTTATTTTATATTCTCTATCTCTATTTTATATTGCAATTGAAGTAAGTTAGCATTACCCTTATTTCTCCTCCCTCTAACATAGTGCTATCAGGGTTGAAGAGAGTATTACCCTTATTTCTCCTCTCTCTAACTTTGTGCTATCAGGGCTGAAGAGGTTGGCCATGGCCAGTGGAAGTCTTTCAATTCATTGTTTCACCAACAATTTTGAGAATTGATGCATTCAAGTGAAAGCATTGCTTAGCTCATAAGACAGTTAGGATGTTGTTGAGAAAGAATCTGTCAAGCCTCATGATGAGATTATTCCAAAGATGAATCAAAAGGAAGTTCTAAGAGGCTTAAGAAAGAAGGACAAGAAAGATCTTTTCTTCTTTTACTAAGGGACAGATGAAGCTACATTCGAGAAGATTATTGCTGCTACCATTACCAAGCAAGCATGGAAGATATACTCTAAAATGCCTACAAAGGTGTTGAGAAGGTAAAAAAAATGTTTACTTTACAACTTTGTGAGGTGAGTTTGAAGCCTTGTAAAGGAAGGAGTCCAAGCCATTTCCAATTATTTTACAAGAGTGTTAGTCATTGTGAATTAATTAAAAAGAAATGTTGAAATGACGAATGATGCTAGAATCATAGAGAAAATTCTATGCTCCTTAGATGCCAAGGTTGCTTATATTGTGGTGGCCATTGAAGAGTTGAAGGATCTAAAGTTAATGACCATGGATGAACTTATAGGATCTCGATCTCAAAGACTTAACGAAGAAATAAGAGTCATTAGAGCAAGTCCTTCAAAGTAATTTCTTTCAAAGAAGGAAAAAAAATCACAAAAGGTGAAAGAAGCAAAAGCGGCTTTAGCTGTGGTCATAGATGAGGTTGAGGTGAAGGTAAATATAACAATAATGATGATGAAGAAAACCTTAGAAAAGAAAAAGGAAGAAGAAGCTCTTTTTATAAAAGGTACGATAAGTCTAAAGTTCATTGTTACAATCATGAAAACCTTGGTTATTAAACCTTGAAATGTTGGTATAATGAATCCAATCAAGTTAAAAAGAAAGTTAAATGGGTTGAGAAGAAGAATGAAGAAGAAGAGTCCTTTTTATTGCTAACACATAATGAAGATGGAGTTGGTGAATAAGATGTGTAGCTTCTAGATACTAGTATAAGAAGCCATATGTACGAGAGTGAAAGTAGAAAAGTTTCATCAACACCATCACCATCCTTTTATCCTAGCAGTTAAGCATCATTTTCAAAAGAGAGCCAAGGCCATAGAAGATAACAAGTCTAAAAGCTATGAGGTAACAAATGAGTTGATACTTATTTACCTACTTTTCGATTATGAACCTTTGGATTTTGGATATGCATAACATAACAAGAAGTAGAAAGAGGCCATGGATGAAGATATTAAAGCATTAGAGAAGAACAACATATGAGAAATGTTCAGTGTGAAGTGGGTTTTAAAAGCAAAGAGATGCAAAAGGTGAGGTTGAGTCAAGTATAAAGCAAGATTGGTAATGAAAAGCTAGGCATTGATTATGGTGATGAGTTCAAGATCATGGATATTAGTCTTATGTCTTTTTTTTTTTTTTTGGCTTAGAAGTAAAACAAAGCTAAAAAAAAGGAACCTTATATCTCAACAAGCTTATGCGAAGGAGGTTCTCACAAAATTTAACACGGAAGGTTGCAAGCCGATTAATAAATCAGTAGATTGTGGCATTAAATCATCCAAGCATGAAGGAAATGGTGGTGGATTTTATTTTCTATAAGAGTTCGGCTACTGGAAGCTTAAGATATTTGGCTTGCACAAGGCTAAATATTTTTTTATGAAATTAGATTCATATGTCACTATATGTAAGAGCCTAAATCTATCATTGGAAGGATACTAAAAGAATCTCCATTACATCAAAGGTGCAATTTTAGCCATGGTTTATTTTATACATCTTCTAATGACTTTCATCTTATTGGCTATTTAGATAGTGATTAGAAAGAAGACTAAGATGATGAAAAGAGTACAACTGGATTTTGTTTTTATATGAAAGGCTTTGGCACTTATATGATTTTTTAAAAAGCAACTAATTATTACTCTCTCTACTTATGTAGCCGAGTATATGGTAACATTATCTTATTTTTTTTATACAAAAAAATTACTCAAGGAGATTCAAATTTTTTAAACCAAAGTTACCAAGATTTATATTTATAACAAATCTACTATTAATTTGGTCAAGAATATAATTTATCATGAAAGAAGCAAGTATATTAATGTTTACTTTTATTTTATGAAGAAGGAGATCGAACTAGCACACACCAAGTCTTATAATCAAATAGCAGATGTTTTTATTAAACATCTCAAGATAGATCTTTTTTTTGAGGGAGTAATAGTGCGTAATCACTAAAAAATAAAAAGAAAAAAAAAAGAAATATTAAAAATCATAAGAAGGGCGATTCAAGGATTGATTTCAAAGTTCAAAACTGTTTTGATTACTTGATGTCTTAGATTGCTTTTTAATAGTTTTGTTGAGACTTCATGTAATCATTTTCATATTAAAATCCAAACAATACTTTCGATCTGCTACTTAATATAAGATCATCAAATTTCTCCCAATACATGACACGTAACCTTCCAGAAGTTTGGCACCATATCCTGCTTCGCGTCGGACGATAAGGCTATCCTACTTAACTTGCCTCAAAAAGATAAGACTATCCTGCTTTGTTCTCTCGGCCTTATCCCCCTAATTCTCAACCCGGGATGTGTCTAGTCTCTTGTAACCGTTTCCTTCGTCACCACGTAACAAATCCAAACTCACCAAACATTCGTATTTTAACGGCAGATCAATCAATGGGCCATTCACTTGGGTTATATAAAATTTATGCGCGATATCATTATTGATAAAAAAAAAATGTTCTTCAGGATACGTGATTGGCTGATATTCGATTGTCTCGATGGCCCATCTTTGTCAGTGCAGACATCCCCAATGGCTTGAGAGTCTCTGACTGTAAACCCCCGGTAATTTAATAGTGGGGAGGTTAACTCTCAGTATTAATTGGGGTGGCACCTGGTGTTATTATGACATTTAAGTTCCCTGTATACCGCTTGGATTCTCGAGTCGCGTCTGATGGGTTTCCGAGTCCTTGGGCTGAAGCGTTGCGTAGGAAAATCATCCGGGCGTCCGCTTCCATCAGGTAATCCCCTGCCTCTCAGAGAGAAGAGAGAGAGAGAGAGCGTGTGAAACAGAGAGAGCGTGAGAGAGAGAAAGAGAACCAGAGAGAGAGAGAGAGAGCATGAGAGAGAGAGAAAGAGAACCAGAGAGAGAGAGACAGAGAGATCGCGAGAGAGAAGAAAAGAGATCCCGGCCGATCCCCTTGGTTCAGGCCCGGCGGCGTGCTTGCCGCCGCGTCTGGCCTGATACTTGACCGGCGACCCCGCCGGCGCCGGAGGAGGTCCGGCGGGGTGGTGGTGGAAAGAGAGAGGAGAGGGAGGGCCAATTGGCCCTCCTCTCGCGCGGTGGCGGAGTTCGGCTTCCGCCGGTTGGTTCGGGCCCGGCGGCGTGCTCGCCGCCTCGCCGGGCCCGAGCGTTGGCATGTCGCCTCCACCGACGCTGGGCGTGCGTCCGGTGGAGGTCCGGCCGGCCAAGGTGGCCGGCCGAGCCGCCGGCACAGCTCCGTGCCGCGCGGGTGAGTGGAAAATGAGGAGAGAAATTGAGGGAAAGATTGGGTGTTTGGCGGCCGGCCGCGGCGGCGGCCGGCTCTGGCCCGCCACCGGCGGCCGGGCCGCCCTCAATTTGGCCGGCGGCGGCCCCGGCCGCCGGCCATGTCCCCGTCCCCTGTTCGGTGAAACAGGGGATCGAGAGGAATAAAGTTGAACCGGGCCAGCTGGGCCGGCCGGTTCAGGCCTTTTGGGCCGAGCTGTGAGCCGTTTTGAGGTTGGTTTTTGGGCCCCATAACGGGTCGGGATTAGAAAAATAATTATATGGCTAGAATGGGTGAATTCTAGTTTCTTGCAGTATTTTTACTTCTCCAATCGGGTGTGTGTAGTGGGAGATATCCGAGCCCAAAGTAGGGCCCGTGAACTAGTCTGGGTAGAAATTCTAAGGGTCATTTTAATATTCCTTGCTAATCAATTAATTGTGTAAATAATCCTGTAGGTGCTCAGACATCTGACTAGCTTATTTATACCTGTTGAATTGTGTACTGAGGTAAGTAAGCCAGTTATCAGTTTATTAAATAATTTATTTCAGGATATGCGTAGTTAAATTGTGAATTGTGATATGAAGAATTGTTATTGGCTAAATTGTAAGTAGATGAATATTATGAATACATGGCTGTTTATGTACTATGATTTCATGTGTGGATGCTATGCATGAGAGATGCAGTTATTATGCATGAGAGATGCAGTAGTTGCTATGCATGAGAGATGCAGTAGTTGCTATGCATGAGAGATGCAGTTGCTATGCATGAGAGATGCAGTTATTATGACATTGATGTGATATATTACATGCAATTGTTTAGTAGGTATAATCCATTGTTTATGCAATATTGAGTTGTTATTGACATGATGAGTGCATGTGATGTGAGGTACTGTTATGTGTCGCTGCGGTTCTCCTTTATCCTGTCATACCACGCACACGTCTAGAGGACGTGTTCTGGTGGATTTCGACATGGCGTGACCCTGGTATCTCGACCTTTTGGTAGGGGGGATGCTTTAAGGGAATGCTTGTTGGTACATTATTGGCGTGACCCTGGTATCTCGACCTTTCGGTAGGAGGGATGCTTTAAGGGAATGCTTGTTGGTATATTATTGGCGTGACCCTGGTATCTCGACCTTTTGGTAGGGGGGATGCTTTAAGGGAATGCTTGTTGGTACATTATTGGCGTGACCCTGGTATCTCGACCTTTCGGTAGGAGGGATGCTTTAAGGGAATGCTTGTTGGTACATTATTGGCGTGACCCTGGTATCTCGACCTTTCAGTAGGGGGATGCTTTAAGGGAATGCTGGTTGGTACGTTATTGGCGTGACCTTGGTATCTTGACCTTTCAGTAGGGGGATGCTTTAAGGGAATACCGGTTGGTACACTATTGAGATATTGCAGGGCCTTGGGTCACATTTACGGTTACCATTGAGAGTATAAACAGTGGGTTTACCTATATAGTATAATTGAGCGGTTATGGATGCAAATGATTGGTATTATATTCATAAGTGCCGCCGCGGTTCTACTTTGCTATGGCCATACACATCTGGAGGATGTGCTTTGCAGGGCCGTAGGACACGCATGATATAATACTTACATTGCATAATGGAGTGATTGTGAATGCAAAAGAATGAATTATAATTATATGTGCCGCCGCGGCTCTCCTTTGTTATGGGGCATTGCAGGGCCGTGGGACACATATGATATAATATAACAATTGGAATGCTTTATATGCACTGATAATTTGCTATGATATAATACAACAATGATGAGTGCAAATGATTTGAATTATATTTATATGTGCCACCACGGCTCTCCTTTGTTATGGGGCATTGCAGGGCCTTGGGACACATATGATATAATATAACAATGATGGGTTTACTTACATTGCATGTTTGAGTATTTGTGAAATGTTTATGCATGCAGATCATTTATATGCTTATTGATTGCTATGCTATGATTTGAAACGTGGTTTACTTACTGAGTGTAATCTCATAAAAATATTATGATGTTTTTGCTACAGGACCATGAGATTTGAGAATAACATGTTGGAGTGATGGACCTCAACTCAAATAAGATATAGATTTTGTTTTATTGCTATACCAGTGTATTTATGTGTAGGGCTTGATGCCCAGACTATATTATTGTGGTGTGTAAGGAACCATAGGTTCGTTGGAACTTCTATTTAAAATAAAGTGGATTCATATGTTGATGTAACCCCAGTAATGCTTATGTGTAGGGCTTGTAGCCCAAAGCTTTAGTTATGGATTGTATTAAAGACATGGAATTGAATGATATATAGGTTGTTGCTTTTCTTGAATTTAGTGTCATGTTTCGGGATGCCTTGCGTGCCCGACACGCGGCGGGTTGTCACCCTAGCTCAAAATTTTTGGGTCTGGGGCGTGACAGCTTTTATGGTATCAGAGCTTAGGTTATGACCCTAGGGACACGGACAATTGACATGATAACAGGTAGAGAACTTATGACCCTAGGGACACAGACATATTGACATGATAACACGGAGAGAACATATTTTGATGACATTATACTTAGAGTCACCTGACACATTAGTTTATGATGATATTAACCACATCTAATTTAACAGAAAATAGATATGGCTCGCCGTACTAGGAGCCAACTGTATGAGGAGGACTCTCTGGCCGGTAATGCTGATCAGCCGGTGGGTCAAGGAACTACTGGAGGTATGGCCCCTGCCAACCCAGTAGAAACTGAGCGCCAACGATTCCAGTCCGAGATGCTTCAAGCTCTCTTGGGTATGGCGCAGTCTATGCAGGACATGCAGCATCAGAGTGCGCAGCGGAAGCGTGGTGGGCCCATAACCCACATGACCCAGATTATGATCTTAGGGACATATGCATATGACACTCTAGGCAAAATACTTGGATGACATTGAGACAATTATGACTTTAAAGGAATTTCAGGAATTATGCTTTGGAAGCTTGAAATTTAAAGTTATCAAGATATTAATTGAATTACAAATTTGATAGGGATTGAGAATGAACCATCGCAAGCTAATGATATTGTGAGACTCCCAAGCTGGTGACCTTGACCAATAGGGAGGCCAAGGGGCTTCTAGAGGTTTTAGCTCTATTAAACTTGTTGGAAATGATTCGTAGCAGTTTTAGACCTTTAAATAATATGGGAGATGAAATTTTAATTGGATATGCAATAAAAGATAGATGAATATATGGAATAAACTTAGTAGTGGAAAATTACAATTGATGACTAATATGACTAAGATAACACTATTATGCTCATATTGCAATTTAGTTGATATATGGATTTTGAGGTATTAAATCTGAATTTGAATGTGGATGAATATAATGAATCTTAATTGTAGAACTTACATTATTGATATTGTAAGATTATGAACTCATCTGCTGGTTATAGGGATGATTAATATTGATGATATTTTGAGAATGAAATAGTTAATTACATGTTTTTGATCAATCACAATTGAGTACTTTCTGAATTCGAGTCTGGATGGATAAGTATATATAGTGAATTTTACTAAGAGAATTTTATTATGGATATTGCTTGTTCAAGACTGATTGTTAATTTGCTAGATGTGGAGATGGTTGATATTGATGCTAGACAGTGAAAGAATTTAGCAATAATGAGAATATGATAAACTCTACTGATAAAGAATTTTATGGGAATTTTCATCTGTTAATAGATTTCTAAATCAAGATATCTGTTCATTAATTTATTATGCATACTTATTGTACCTTTCTTCCCATGTAGATATTTTCTCCAGGATGGATAAATTATCAATCAGCCGTAAGTGACATGAATCTTTTCTAGGAAAAAGGAGGGAGATGATTTTATTTTTGATTATGATCAATTATGGATTATGGTTAAGGGTACATCTATTATCACTTTCAAGTCATAGAGGGATTACTATAACTTTCAATTGTCTATGATATAAGGTGTAGATTCCCTTCATATTGAAATGTTTGAGAGAGAGACAATTTTGGACAGAGATGGTATAGCAATTATGAAATGTATTGTTAATTAAAGCAGCTTCATGGAACTCAAAGTCAATAGAAAAGTTATGTTGATGTCAAAAAGAAAGATTTGAAATTTCAGGTTGAAGATCATTTGGAAGTTTTACCGATGACTGTGACTTTGAATAAATTCTAGCTGATAATGAGATAGAAAATCTGGATTTGTATTCTACTGGATGTATAGCAAATTTTGAGGCCAAAATTTTATAAGGAGGGGAGAATGTAAACCCCCGGTAATTTAATAGTGGGGAGGTTAACTCTCAGTATTAATTGGGGTGGCACCTGGTGTTATTATGACATTTAAGTTCCCTGTATACCGCTTGGATTCTCGAGTCGCGTCTGATGGGTTTCCGAGTCCTTGGGCTGAAGCGTTGCGTAGGGAATTATTTATATGATGGAGGGGGGACTCCCTCCATCATCCGAGCGTCCGCTTCCATCAGGTAATCCCCTGCCTCTCAGAGAGAGAGAGAGAGAGAGAGAGGGAGAGAGAGAGAAAGCGTGTGAAACAGAGAGAGCGTGAGAGAGAGAGAGAGCCTGAGAGAGAGAGAAAGAGAACCAGAGAGAGAGACAGAGAGATCGCGAGAGAGAGAAGAAAAGAGATCCCGGCCGATCCCCTTGGTTCAGGCCCGGCGGCGCTCGCCGCCGCGCCGGGCCTGATACTTGACCGGCGACCCCGCCGGCGCTGGGGGAGGCATTCGGCGGGGTGGTGGTGGAGAGAGAGAGGAGAGGGAGGGCCAATTGGCCCTCCTCTCGTGCGGTGGCAGAAGCCGGGTTTGGCTTCTGCCGGTTGGTTCGGGCCCGGTGGCATGCTCACCGCCTCACCGGGCCCGAGCGTTGGCATGTCGCCTCCACCGGCGCCGGGCGTGCGTTCGGTGCCGGCCGAGCCGTCGGCACAGCTCCGTGCCACGCGGGTGAGTGGAAAATGAGGAGAGAAATTGAGGGAAAGATTGGGTGTTTGGCGGCCGGCCGCGGCGGCGGCCGGCTCTGGCCCGGCCACCGGCGGCCGGACCGCCCTCAATTTGGCCGGCGGCGGCCCCGGCCGCCGGCCATGTCCCCGTCCCCTATTCAGTGAAACAGGGGATCGGGAGGAATAAAGTTGAACCGGGCCAGCTGGGCCGGCCGGTTCATGCCTTTTGGGCCGAGCTGTGAGCCATTTTGAGGTTGGTTTTTGGGCCCCGTAACGGGTCGGGATTAGAAAAATAATTATATGGCTAGAATCTGGGTGAATTCTAGTTTCTTGCGGTATTTTTACTTCCCCAATCGGGTGTGTGTAGTGGGAGATATCCGAGCCCAAAGTAGGGCCCGTGAACTAGTCTGGGTAGAAATTCTAAGGATCATTTTAATATTCCTTGCTAATCAATTAATTGTGTAAATAATCCTGTAGGTGCTCAGACATCTGACTAGCTTATTTATACCTGTTGGATTACGTACTGAGGTAAGTAAGCCAGTTATCAGTTTATTAAATAATTTGTTTCAGGATATGCGTAGTTAAATTATGAATTGTGATATGAAGAATTGTTATTGGCTAAATTTGTAAGTAGATGAATATTATGAATACATGGCTGTTTATGTACTATGATTTCATGTGTGGATGCTATGCATGAGAGATGCAGTTATTATGCATGAGAGATGCGGTTGCTATGCATGAGAGATGCGGTTGCTATGCATGAGAGATGCAGTTGCTATGCATGAGAGATGCAGTTATTATGACATTGATGTGATATATTACATGCAATTGTTCAGTAGGTATAATCCACTGTTTATGCAATATTGAGTTGTTATTGACATGATGAGTGCATGTGATGTGAGGTACTGTTATGTGTCGCTGCGGTTCTCCTTTATCCTGTCATACCACGCACACGTCTAGAGGACGTGTTCTAGTGGATTTCGACATGGCGTGACCCTGGTATCTCGACCTTTTGGTAGGGGGGATGCTTTAAGGGAATGCTTGTTGGTACATTATTGGCGTGACCCTGGTATCTCGACCTTTCGGTAGGAGGGATGCTTTAAGGGAATGCTTGTTGGTATATTATTGGCGTGACCCTGGTATCTCGACCTTTTGGTAGGGGGGATGCTTTAAGGGAATGCTTGTTGGTACATTATTGGCGTGACCCTGGTATCTCGACCTTTCGGTAGGAGGGATGCTTTAAGGGAATGCTTGTTGGTATATTATTGGCGTGACCCTGGTATCTCGACCTTTCGGTAGGAGGGATGCTTTAAGGGAATGCTTGTTGGTACATTATTGGCGTGACCCTGGTATCTCGACCTTTCAGTAGGGGGGATGCTTTAAGGGAATGCTGGTTGGTACGTTATTGGCGTGACCCTGTTATCTTGACCTTTCAGTAGGGGGATGCTTTAAGGGAATGCCGATTGGTACACTATTGAGATATTGCAGGGCCTTGGGTCACATTTACAGTTACCATTGAGAGTATAAACAGTGGGTTTACCTATATAGTATAATTGAGCGGTTATGGATGCAAATGATTGGTATTATAAGTATAATTGAGCGGTTATGGATGCAAATGATTGGTATTATATTCATAAGTGCTGCCGCGGTTCTACTTTGCTATGGCCATACACATCTAGAGGATGTGCTCAGATGAGGCATTGCAGGACCGTGGGACACGCATGATATAATACTTACATTGCATAATGGAGTGATTGTGAATGCAAAAGAATGAATTATAATTATATGTGCCGCCGCGGCTCTCCTTTGTTATGGGGCATTGCAGGGCCGTGGGACACATATGATATAATATAACAATTGGAATGCTTTATATGCACTGATAATTTGCTATGATATAATACAACAATGATGAGTGCAAATGATTCGAATTATATTTATATGTGCCACCACGGCTCTCTGTTGAGAAATTATTGAATCATAGTTGCCCCAACTTTATTGATTTTGATGATTTCCAAAAGCCATGAGTATTTTAAAGAAAACAATGAGTTTATTTATCAAAAACCTTGAGCTTATTCAAATTGAAACAATGGACTCTCAATGGTTAAATTCATGAGTTTTGAATCAATTTGAAAAAGAAGTTTCAAGCTCTATTTTAAGATTTCAAAAAGGAATTTTTACATATTATATTTCAATCGATGAATTCTTGAAACATGTCTTGAATCCATGCTTAATGTCATATTTATGTATTCAAGTCAAAATATTATTTAAATTTAATTGGGACGAGTTTTAAAGTCAATCAGAATTTTTCTGATTTTTGTATCGCTCCCGAGCCGACTCAAGGGTTTCCGAGTCGACTCCCCAATTGTCTGATTTTCTCGAGTCGACCCTTGGTTTTCAAGAGTCGACCCCTGACCTTGCGAGCCGACTCCTGACTGTGCGAGCCGACTCCGCTCAACAACAGAAACCATTTTTGAGCACTTCTCGAGTCGACTCCCCGCATATCGCGAGTCGACCCCTAAAGTTAAATGTTTCTGGTAATCGACTTCGAGCCGACTCCCACAAAGCTCGAGTCGACTCCGCGAAATCTGGGCGCGATTTTTAACGATGACACATCAGCCCCAACGGTAAGATTTTCAAATAACGGCTATTTTTCTTTGTCTCTAACGGATATATTTTTGCAGATTCTATAAATAGAGGAGCTCTTTTCAAATCAAAAATCCAGAGAAAATCAAAAAGAGAGAAAAGAATATCTTTGAAAAGAGGGAAAAACAGAGCATATTGGAAAAATCATTTAGCTCAAAGGAGAGTGATTCAAAAGGAGTGAAATCCAAGAGAAAGTTTCGTCTGCTCCTTCTCATCAATCCACAAGAGTCAAAAGAAAATCCACAAGCATTTCAAAGGTCAAATCGGAGGATTTTCAAAAGAAGAAAAAGCTTCATCTCAACTCCAAAGTCTTCAACGGTCAAGAATCTTGCTGAGGCGTGATTCAACACTTCAAGAGGAGTTAAAGAGAAGAAGGAAGAAAGCCAAGCCACTACCATCTGCAATACTATCAGGCTTTTCTAACCTTTATTTTGTACTTCATTTGTATATTTGCTCAAGGGGAGCATTTTTTCAAACACTTTATTTTATTGTTTGCTGATTCAATCAGTGGATTGAATCAGTGGAGGTTGGTATACCTCGTTGCAAGCCGGAGTGCTTGTGTTGGGTTAGTTGTGAGCCCGTGAAAAACAACGTGTAGGGTTTTGTGCTGGTAAGCCCGAGTTAAAACCAGCTGGGTTCGTTGTGCACCCGGGAAAACAACAAGTTTGAGTTGTGAGCTTGGAAAACAACTCGGCTGTAATCTAGAGAGATTATAGTGTGGACCCAAGTGAATCTTGGGAGTGGACGTAGGTGTTGGTTGCACCGAACCACTATAAAATTATCTTGTGTTTGCCGTGCCATATTTTCTCTTCTCTATCTCTCTTTATTTGCTTGTGCATTGCTTTTAGTTAGCCTCTCACTTGCACATCTTGCTAACTAATCAATTAAAGTTAAAAAGTCTTAAATTTTTAAGAACCCAATTCACCCCCCCCCCTCTTGGGTTGCCATCTGGGCCAACAATTGGTATCAGAGCAAGTGCTCATTTAGAATTTGATCTCACGATCAAGGGCTAAAGATCCTTATGGCAACACAAAGTGGTTCATTTTGCTGAAGGTCATTCTACGAATCGACCTCCTTTATTTAATGGAACCAACTATTCATATTGGAAAGCTAGAATGAGAATATTCATTCAAGCTTCTGACTATGAATTGTGGGGAGTAATAATAATGGACCTAGTACACCCACACACCTTATTGATGGCACTATTGTTCCTAAGCCCGAAAGGGATTGGAATGATAATGATAGGAGAATGGCACAACTAAATGCTAAAGCCATTAATATTTTATATTGTTCCTTAGACTCAAATGAATTCAACCGAATCTCAACTTGTAATTCCGCAAAAGAAATTTGGGATAGGTTGGAAATAACTCATGAAGGAACAAACCAAGTAAAAGAATCAAAGATAAATATTTTGGTTCATAAATATGAATTATTTACAATGGAACAAACTGAAACCATCACATGCATGTTCACTAGATTCACTGATATTGTGAATGGTTTAAAAAGTCTTGGTAGAATTTATTCTAATGCTGATCTTGTGCGCAAAATTCTTAGGTCACTACCAAGATCGTGGGAAGCAAAGTCACTGCCATCCAAGAAGCAAAGGACCTCAATGCATTACCTTTAGAGGAGCTTCTAGGATCCTTAATGACCCACGAGTTAACAATGAAGCAGCATGTTGAGGAGGAACAAAAAGAAGGAAAACACTTGCCCTCAAGACTGCAGAAATGGAAGAGAGCAGCAGTGAAAGTAATGATGAAGATGATGAGGAAACTGCTCTCTTGGCCAAAAAATTCAGAAAGTTTATGAGAAAAAGGCCCTTCCATAAAAAGAAATTTGGAGCAAGAATTGAAGGAGAAAAGGATAAGAAAGGACAAGGAGAAAGAAAAAGAAAAAGAGCCCTTAGTATGTTATGAGTGTAAAAAGCCAGGGCATTTTAGATATGACTGTCCTTTACTTAAGAAGGCCTACAAGAAAAAGAAAAAGGCCTACATGGCAACTTGGACTGATAGTGAAGAGTCTTCTTCCGAAGAAGAAGAACAAAAGAAGTTGCAATATCTGCTTCATGGCCAACGACGACGACAACGACAATGAGGTAAGTTCTGAAAACTCAAATGATGAATTTACATTTGATGAAATGTTTGAGGCTTTCAATGAACTTATGATTGATTTTAAATCCTTGAAAAAGAAGTATAAGTTTTTGAAAAATGACAATATTAGCTTAGCTAAAAGTAAAAATGAATTAGCTTTAGAAGTTAAGAACTTAACTAATGAAAAAGAAGAACTTAGCAAAGAAAGAGATAATCTTAATCAAGAAATAGATTTGTTAAAATCTGAAACTAAAAACTCAACAAAAGATTTAAAAGATCAATTAGAAACTTTAGCTTTAGATAAAGAACAGCAAGTTAAAGAAAATGACTCTCTTAAGAAAGATGTTAAAAAATATAAAGACATTGTTGAGAAATTCACTTTAAGTTCAACTAAACTTAACATGATCTTAGATAGTCAAAAAGCTGTTTTTGACAAAGCAGGTTTAGGATATAACACATTAAGGAAACAAAAATCTTTAAAGAATATTTTTGTAAAAGCCAACCAAAGTAATATAACTTGTTTTAAATGTAATGAAAAAGGTCATAAATCATTTGAATGCAAAACGTTAAATAATAACAACAAGTTAAATGTTAAAGCTAAGAAAATATGGGTTCCGAAAGGAACAATTTTTATTGCTGCTAACCATGAAGGACCCAAGAAAGCTTGGGTACCTAAACATAAAGTTTAAATTATGTTGCAGGAATGTCTTGTAGCCAAAAGATCAAAGAAAAAGTGGTACCTTGATAGTGGCTGCTCAAGACATATGACGGGTGACAAAGATGAATTCATCACCCTAGAAGAAAAGAAAGGTGGAGTTGTTACGTTTGGCGATAACGGTAAAGGTCAAATTATGGGCCTTGGTAAAGTTCGTATAACTCCATCTACATTTATTGATAATGTACTTTATGTTGATGGTTTGAAGCATAATCTAATAAGTATAAGTCAATTATGTGATAAAAACTTTAATGTTTCATTTAAATCTTCTGTATGCACTGTAACTAATTCTATTGATGATAGCATTGTATTTACTGGTTATAGACATGGCAATGTTTACTTGGTTGATCTAGAAAAATTATCTTGAGTGATCATTGCTTAATTGCTGACAATGCTAACATAAATGAAATTAGTTGGTTGTGGCATCGTAGATTAGGTCATGCAAGCACACACCTTATTTCAAAACTAATTAAAATGGATTTAGTTAAAGGATTACCTAAACTAGATTTTGAAAATAATAAAATATGTGATGCATGTCAATTTGGAAAACAAACTAGAAGTTCTTTCAAATCTAAAAACATTGTTTCAACTTCTAGGGCACTAGAGCTACTTCACATGGATCTTTTCGGACCAACTAGAACCACAAGTCTAGGAGGAAAGAAATATGGTCTAGTGATTGTAGATGATTATTCTAGATATACTTGGGTAATGTTTTTAGCTCACAAAGATGAGACTTTCTCGATATTCCTGAAATTCTTCAAGAAAGTCACAAATGAGAAAAACACTACTATAGTATCTCTAAGAAGTGATCATGGAACAGAATTTGAAAATCACTTATTTGAAAGTTTTTGTTCTGAAAATGGAATTAATCATAATTTTTCAGCCCCTAGGACTCCACAGCAAAATGGTGTAGTTGAAAGGAAAAATAGGACTCTAGAAGACATGGCCCGTACCATGCTATGCGAAAGTAACCTACCAAAGTACTTTTGGGCGGAAGCAATTAACACAGCATGTTACATCTTAAATAGAGCTTTAATAAGACCAATATTAAAGAAAACACCTTATGAATTATGGAATGAAAGAAAACCAAATATAAAATACTTTCATGCATTTGGATGTAAATGTTTCATTCATAATAATGGTAAAAACAACTTAGGAAAATTTGATGCTAAATCTGATGAAGGAATTTTTCTAGGTTATTCAACAACTAGTAAGGCATATAGAATCTTTAACAAGAAAACCTTAGTAGTTGAAGAATCCATTCATGTAGTTTTTGATGAATCTTTAGCAACTGGATCTGAAAAGATTGATGATGAGGAAGATACAAACATAATTGAAAAAGATCTTGAAAAACTTAATATTGAAGTATCTTCTGATCATGAGCAAGAAGCTAAAGATGATGATTCACATAAGGACGATGATGTCAATATTGATCATAATGATAGATCTTCCAAGAGACTGGAGATATGCTCATAGTCATCCCAAGGAATTGATTATAGGCGATCCATCTCAAGGAATAAGAACTAGATCATATATGAGAAATATTAGTAATCATCTTGCATTTGTATCACAAATTGAACCTAAAACTATAGAAGAAGCTGAAAAAGATAATAATTGGATGTTAGCAATGCAAGAAGAACTAAATCAATTTACAAGAAATAATGTTTGGACTTTAGTTGAAAGACCTAAAAATCATTCAGTAATAGGATCAAAATGGGTTTTTAGAAATAAACTAGATGAAAATGGCATAGTAATTAGAAACAAAGC
The DNA here is from genome assembly GCA_900491605.1 of Calamus simplicifolius. Taxonomy (NCBI): domain Eukaryota; kingdom Viridiplantae; phylum Streptophyta; class Magnoliopsida; order Arecales; family Arecaceae; genus Calamus; species Calamus simplicifolius. The sequence continues at coordinate 112,380 of UESW01004572.1, read as the reverse complement.
TAGATTGGTTGCTAAAGGATATAATCAAGAGGAAGGTATTGATTTTGATGAAACCTTTGCACCTGTAGCTAGATTAGAAGCCATTAGGCTATTACTTGCATTTGCATGTCATATGAATTTTAACTTATTTCAAATGGATGTAAAAAGCGCATTTTTAAATGGATTTATAAATGAAGAAGTTTATGTAGAACAACCACCAGGTTTTGAAGATCACGATTTTCAAATCACGTTTTTAAATTGCACAAAGCTTTATATGGTTTGAAACAAGCACCTAGAGCTTGGTATGATAGGTTAAGTAAATTCTTAATAGAAAATGATTTTACAAGAGGAAATGTTGATAAAACTTTTTTGAAAAGAAAAAGTAAAGATTTACTTGTAGTACAAATATACGTAGATGACATTATTTTTGGTGCTACTAACGATTCTCTTTGTCAAGAATTTGCAAAGTTGATGCAGGGAGAATTCGAGATGAGCATGATGGGAGAACTCAACTTCTTCCTTGGACTCCAGATCAAACAAAGCAAAGAGGGAATCTTTATCAACCAAACCAAATACACAAGAGAACTACTCAAAAAGTTTGGTATGGAAACAATGAAACCCCTCGGAACTCCAATGAGTCCTTCATGCAAGCTGGACAAAGATGAAGAAGGTAAAAAGGTTGATCAAAAGTATTATCGAGGTATAATCGGATCCCTTCTTTATTTAACAGCAAGTAGACCAGATATTATGTTTTCAGTATGTTTATGTGCTAGATTTCAATCTGAACCTAAAGAATCACATTTAATAGCTGTTAAAAGAATTTTAAGATATCTAAATGGAACTAAAAATGTAGGTTTATGGTATTCTAGAGACTCACATTAAACCTAATTGCATATTCAGATTCTGATTATGCTGGATGTAAATTAGATAGAAAAAGCACAAGTGGTGCATGCCATTTCTTAGGAAGTAACTTAATCACATGGTTTAGCAAAAAGCAAAATTCAGTTGCATTATCAACTACTGAAGCTGAATATGTAGCAGCTGGAAGTTGCTGTGCGCAAATCCTATGGATTAAGCGACAACTTGAAGACTATGGTATCACACTTAATAAAACACCCATAAGATGTGATAACACTAGCGCAATCAACTTAACTAAAAATCCAATTCAACACTCAAGAACAAAACACATAGAAATTAGATATCATTTTATAAGGGAACATGTAGCTAATGATGAAATTTGTTTAGATTATGTAAACACTGAAGAACAATTAGCTGACATTTACAAAACCTTTAATGAAGAAAGATTTTGTTATCTTAGAGGAGAGTTAGGAATTTGTAATCCTTTTGAATAAATTTTGAAACCTCTAAGGAAATATATCTAGAGTTCTTTCAAATTCTCAAAATCTTAAGGAAATTTATCTAGAACTCATATCAATTTGATCTCTCAAAATCCATGATTTTTAATCATACTCAAAGATCAAATTCCGGACTCATTTCGGATTCTCTGAAATTTCATTTTTTCTCTGAAATGGTCTCGGAGCCGACTCGAGAGTATCGGAGTCGACTCGAGTTTCTGCTGAAACTCAGGAGTCGACCCCTTCTCTGAGCGAGTCGACTCGAGATCGTGTCCGTGCTCTGTGACTTACCCGAGCCGACTCCACACTTTGCGCGAGTCGACTCGACGTGGTCCCAGTCGATTTATTAGGGCACGAGTCGACCCACGATCATTCTTCATTCCAAATCTCTCAAAACCCTCCAAAACCCTCCAAACTCCAAAACCTCCAAAAACCTTAAACAATCATTCCACCTTGATCAATGGCACCCAAAACCCGTGGAGCTAGTAGTAGCGCCGGGATGAAGAGGAAGAAGACCGTCGACGACCCGTCCGCGAGCCGTCTCCGGATTCTTCTCTGCTTCCTCTTCGGATGATCTCCTGCTCCACTGCCACTACTCCTCAGGTAGATCATTTTGCAGTAGGGTTTACCACAGGAAGGAAGTTGATTTGAATTGTTTGAGATGAGGATTCTTGTAGGGTTGAGAAATGGGATTTGAGAAAATATGTTCATTGGACTGCCCACTACCCTGCTCTAGTAAAGAGTTTTAGAAATTTGACTAGAGGAGATGATGGCTGGTAGTTGTTAGAGGATTGGTTTGAACATTCTTTCTAAGTTATTGGACTTACCCCTATCTGGACCTCCACCTTTGACCCAGAGATAGGTCTCCAGCCCTCACCAGATTATTGAATAGAAACTTTGAGGGATTTGAAGAAGTATTTGCTAGTCAAGCTGCCTTTGGAATTAAGATTGCTTCACAACATCTGCAGCAGATTCTTTCCCAAGACCGGCAGATTTGACTATTATCTGAGAGAGATATTTTGTATGGATGCTTGTTTCAGGGAAGCCATCAATTACCAATGATATTATGGTATATAGCAGATTGTGGAAAAAGAAATCCTGTCTTCCCTATGGCATGATCTTGACTCAATTATTCAGAAGCCAAGGATTGATTTAGTGATAGTGAGCCCAAGAAAAATTTGAGACATACTGACTACTATTCATTGGCCACTATTCACCGCATGGGCTTCAAGAAAGTTAATGGTAATTGGATAAGAAAAGGTCAAGAGATGTTAGAGCTGAGGACAGAGTTGAAGACATTGGAGCTGAGGTCGAGGTTGGACCTTCTGTTGCTGGACCGTCTGAGGCAGGACCTAGCTGCATTATTCTCCTCCACCTCAGGCTTCATCTTCTTCTGTAGATTTTCAGATGACAGTTATGTCAACTTAGATCTATGTTTGCAGAGTTTGATAATCAAAGGAAAGATGAAATTGGTCAATTGAGAGAAGATTTAGAGAAAAAGGATGCTTGACTTATTTTCATTTTCTACTCATGTGGATTCACTCAATTGAGCTTAAGAAGATATTTGAAAGACTTCAAGGGATAGCCGATGGATCCAATGTGTATCTTGATAGAACCAATCAGTTAAGAGATATTGATGCAGCAGTTGATCAAATTCAAGTAACCATGAATGACTTTAACAAAAAAGGATATCATGGAGATGATTGGACACTTAAAGAGTTTAATTTTCAAGCTGTCAAATGAATGATACTTATCTTAGTTTGTATTTCTAGACTTTAGATTGTATCTTTTTGCTTTAATATGAATGTATTTGAACTTTGATGAATTTAATTTTTGATGATTACATTTTGATGTAATTTGACATACTTTGAAGTAATGAGAAAAGTTATGATTTCAATTATTACTTTGAATATTTGATTGCAATTTGAATAATTTTGAATATTATTCAATTGATAAGTTAATGGAAAATAAATGAATTTATTGATATTGATGCTTCTCAACCTTTTTGTTGATTACAAAAAAGGGGGAGAGTTTTTATTTAATCGTATATGCCTTCTTTAATAATTTAATTTTGAAAATAAGGGAGAGAGGGAAGAGATAAATTGAATTTCATAAAGAAAAATTCAAATGAAATTATAAAATTAAGGTTCATAGGGGGAGCTACCTCATTGAGGGGGAGCCTTTCCATGAACACAAAAGTTGATTTTGGAATCACAAATTTTTCAATTTATAATGCATATACTCAATGTTTTTGTCATCATCAAAAAGGGGAGATTGTTGAGAAATTATTGAAACATAATTGCCCCAACTTTATTGATTTTGATGATTTCCAAAAGCCATGAGTACCTTAAAGAAAACAATGAGTTTATTATCAAAAACCTTGAGCTTATTCAAATTGAAAGGAATGGACTATCAATGGTTATTAATGAGTTTTGAATCAATTTGAAAAAGAAGTTTCAAGCTCTATTTTAAAAGATTTCAAAAAGGAATTTTTACATATTATATTCAATCGATGAATTCTTGAAACATGTCTTGAATCCATGCTAAATGTCATATTTAATGTATTCAAGTCAAAATATTATTTAAATTTAATTGGGACGAGTTTTAAAGTCAATCAGAACATTTTTCTGATTTTTGTATCGCTCCCGAGCCGACTCAAGGGTTTCCGAGTCGACTCCCCAATTGTCTGATTTTCTCGAGTCGACCCTTGGTTTTCAAGAGTCGACCCCTGACCTTCGCGAGCCGACTGACTGTGCGAGCCGACTCGCTCAGACACCAGAAACTTTTTGAGCACTTCTCGAGTCGACTCCCCGCATATCGCGAGTCGACCCTAAAGTTAAAATGTTTCTGGTAATCGACTTCGAGCCGACTCCCACAAAGCTCGAGTCGACTCCACGAAATCTGGGCGCGATTTTTAACGATGACACATCAGCCCCAACGGTAAGATTTTTGAATAACGGCTATTTTTCTTGTCTCTAACGGATATATTTTTGCAGATTCTATAAATAGAGGAGCTCTTTTCAAATCAAAAATCCAGAGAAAATCAAAAAGAGAGAAAAGAATATCTTTTGAAAAGAGGAAAAACAGAGCATATTGGAAAAATCATCTAGCTCAAAGGAGAGTGATTCAAAAGGAGTGAAATCCAAGAGGAAGTTTCGTCTGCTCCTTCTCATCAATCCACAAGAGTCAAAAGAAAATCCACAAGCATTTCAAAGGTCAAATCGGAGGATTTTCAAAAAGAAAAAGCTTCATCTCAACTCCAAAGTCTTCAACGGTCAAGAATCTTGCTGAGGCGTGATTCAACACTTCAAGAGGAGTTAAAGAGAAGAAGGAAGAAAGCCAAAGCCACTACCATCTGCAATACTATCAGGCTTTTCTAACTCTTTATTTTGTACTTCATTTGTATATTTGCTCAAGGGGAGCATTTCATTTCAAACACTTTATTTTATTGTTTGCTGATTCAATCAGTGGATTGAATCAGTGGAGGTTGGTATACCTCGTTGCAAGCCGGAGTGCTTGTGTTGGGTTAGTTGTGAGCCCGTGAAAAACAACGTGTAGGGTTTTGTGCTGGTAAGCCCGAGTTAAAACCAGCTGGGTTCGTTGTGCACCCGGAAAACAACAAGTTTGAGTTGTGAGCTTGGAAAACAACTCGGCTGTAATCTAGAGAGATTATAGTGTGGACCCAAGTGAATCTTGGGAGTGGACGTAGGTGTTGATTGCACCGAACCACTATAAAATTATCTTGTGTTTGCCGTGCCATATTTTCTCTTTCTCTATCTCTCTTTATTTGCTTGTGCATTGATTTAGTTAGCCTCTCACTTGCACATCTTGCTAACTAATCAACTAAAGTTAAAAAGTCTTAAATTTTTAAGAACCCAATTCACCCCCCCCCTCTTGGGTTGCCATCTGGGCCAACACTCTCCTTTGTTATGGGGCATTACAGGGCCTTGGGACACATATGATATAATATAACAATGATGGGTTTACTTACATTGCATGTTTGAGTATTTGTGAAATGTTTATGCATGCAGATCATTTATATGCTTATTGATTGCTATGCTATGATTTGACTGTATAACGTGGTTTACTTACTGAGTGTAATCTCATAAAAATATTATGATGTTTTTGCTACAGGACCATGAGATTTGAGAATAACATGTTGGAGTGATGGACCTCAACTCAAATAAGATATAGATTTTGTTTTATTGCTATACCAGTGTATTTATGTGTAGGGCTTGATGCCCAGACTATATTATTGTGGTGTGTAAGGAACCATAGGTTCGTTGGAACTTCTATTTAAAATAAAGTGGATTCATATGTTGATGTAACCCCAGTAATGCTTATGTGTAGGGTTTGTAGCCCAAAGCTTTAGTTATGGATTGTATTAAAGACATGGAATTGAATGATATATAGGTTGTTGCTTTTCTTGAATTTAGTGTCATGTTTCGGGACGCCTTGCGTGCCCAGCACGCGGTGGGTTGTCACCCTAGCTCAAAATTTTGGGTCTGGGGCGTGACACTGACCTTATTGTTCAGGATCACAGTGCCTAACATTCTTCTCTTATAACCATTCTGTTTGGTGATGATCTGCATCGATGCATTCTCTCCATCCCCCTCCTTTCGGATCACACTTCAGATGCTAGACTATAGAGGAGATCCTGTTTGACTCATACTCTGATCAGGGATCTCATGTCGGATTACAGGCCGCAGGCCAGCCATACTTTGGATGTGTCTTGGATTTGGAGGCTCCCCATCCACCCTCGAGTTTCGGCTATTTATTTGGAAGGTGGCTTGAGAATGCCTTCCTACTTGCTCCCTCCTCTCTAGGAGGGGCATGGAGATCCAACCTACTTGCCCATTATGTGGTACTGAGGAGGAGACTATTTACCACGCCATTTTCTCTTGTACTAGAGCGAGATTGGTGAGATTGGTTTGGCAGATCCCGGGCTATAGTTCACGGAATGCGCATCGTGCCCTATCTTGTACCTCCTTTCTGACTTTACTGCGCCAGGATATGAGGGATACCGATAGCCTGAGCTCTACAACTGTCTACTTGGCTTATCAGGTTTGGTTGTCTCGGAACCGACATATCTTTACTGCTGTGATTGACCCTCCCTATCGGATTATTTGGACAGCCATGTCCCTTTATGCTGAGTACACTATCCATCAGTCAACCTTGGACTCTGACAGCCCTAACTTCTTGGATTCTCCCTCTGTAGCGTACTGGGGTACGGTCTACATCTCCTGGGAACCCCCTCCACTAGGGATTGTCAAAGTCAATTTTGATGGTAATGTTCAAGGTCGCTTCGCGGGATTGGCTTTTGTCATCCGTGGGTCTGAAGCCTTGATGTTGGTGGCTGGTGGGTTTGGTCTTCTTGATCTATCTGTGTCGTCTGCTGAGCTGTACACTGCATGGGCTAGTATCTCTTATGCTATACGCAGCTTGGGCATTCGTAGGCTCATCATTGAGGGCATTCGTAGGCTCATCATTGAGGGGGACTCTACTACGGTTGTTCGATGGCTCCAACAGGATCTGCGCGACCCGCTTTCTACCAATCCTCTGGTTAGCGACATTCGGCCTATGCTTCGTCAGGTTGACACTGCTCAGATTCGACATATTTATTGGGAAGCTAACTCTGCCATTGACTGGGTAGTTGCCCGGGTCGCCCATCATTTTAGTCCTTAGTATTGGTTACCGGATGACTCCTCAGGTGGTGCTCTCTCAAATTTTGTACTCCGATAAATCGGGCTTGACTCATTCTAGAATGATGTGATCGTCCGTAAAAAAAGAAGAAGAAGAAGAAGAAGAAGAAAGAGTTAGTGCTGAGCGACGTTCTACGTTACTTTTTATAATATGTTTTAAGGCCAAGTCCCCCCATTGAGTTCGTTCTGTACCACCGTTGAAACTCTCCGAGATCCCATTCATTGTGCCTCAGACTTTCTTAACATTTTTAGCACTAATCCATTTACCGTCAAAAATATGATAACAAAAGCCAAAATGTTATTAATTTTATAATTTTGGATTCGTAATATTTCAATGGAAAAGAAAAAAATCATTCTTTTTAGCCTATCAAAATTGCAGAAAATTTATGTTGCCTTTAAAATTTCACATTTCAACAAACTAGCAAATTGGTTAGTTCTATCTCCATTTAATGCGATTTCTCTTTGACGTCCGAGTGTGGGTGGATAAGGTCCATAAGTTTTGGCCATACAAAACGGGCTGCTCTCCAGTGGAATCCCTAAAACTTTCCAATATTGATGGTGGAATTTGACCTCTTATTTCAACAATTAAGAGAAATTACCAGCAGTTTAGTTAAGCTCATTAACTAAATAACGCAACCTAATGTCACATAATGCAATAGTCTGGATGAGCTTGACTCCAATATTACTCGAATTTGGTTTCATATCTTGAATAAATTTAGATTGAGGTTTCAAATCGTTTAGGAGCAGACTCGGATTATTCATGATGATCAGATTTCACCTACTTCATCATGACCTGGCATCTATGGATAAATGAAATGCAACATTTGTTTTCACCAGAAATGGACGCGTGGCCACTGATCGGACGGCTATGATCTGTTGAAGCAGTAAGTGTCGGCCCTCGCTAGTTTACAAAGAACCCTCACGCAAGACGAAAGCTCGAAACGTTACTTGCATGAGCTGATAAACTTTAAGTATTTATGAAAGATTTTGGAGGTATGTTCAGTTTTGTTCTTTTCTTCTCGGAAAAAAATGGGCAGTTACTGTTGAGGGGTAGAATCATTATTACATTGATAATCGTGCAAAGGGGCTAAGATCAGGCCCATCCCTCCGCCCGCTACGATATGCCCCTGAGGAACAAGCTAAACTAATATGGTCCGGAAGGCCATGCGACCCCCGACTCATTTTTTCCGAGCTATCTATAGCTCGACCTCTCCGAGCTCCCATAGCTCGACTTCCCCGAGCCTCCCATGGCTCGACTTCCCCGAGCTTCCCACAGCTCATTTTCCCCGAGCTACCTATAGCTCATCCTCTCCGAGCTCCCAAAGCTCGGCTTCCCCCGAGCCTCCCATGGCTCGACTTCCCCGAGCTCCCCGCAGCTCGTTTTCCCCGAGCTACCTACAGCTCGACCTCTCCGAGCTCCCATAGCTCGCTTTCCCCGAGCTACCTATAGCTCGACCTCTCCGAGCGCCCATAGCTCGGCTTCCCCCGAGCCTCCCATGGCTCGACTTCCCCGAGCTCCCCGCAGCTCATTTTCCCCCGAGCTACCTATAGCTCGACCTCTCCGAGCTCCTATAGCTCGGCTTCCCCCGAGCCTCCCATGGCTCGATTTCCCGAGCTTCCCATAGCTCGTTTTCCCCAAGCCTCCCCTGGCTCGGATTTCCCCGAGCTTCCATGGCTCGGCCTCCTTGAGCGATTCATGATTCGATACTCACCTCCATGGAACCCGACGCGGGAGAGCCTAGACCTATCGTAACAGAATCCCAAACAGAGAATCATGTTGAAGAGTGGTCTAGGACCTAATACAGCTACCTGGGACCTACGTATCTACCAGATCTCAGGCCATCAAAGAGCTCTCCTAGCCGTCGATCCCTCAACAAACAACCGGATCCCACCGGCCTTACAACGGCCTGATTCGATTCATTCCCATATCCTAACAACCTTCAAACCTTTCAGAAGGCACTCAAGATCCAGGTCATTGCCTATAAATATGGTACCCCCAGATTCTCTCAGGTATGCGCTTATGGCTCCTGGCTCACTCTCACTCTCCCACTCTCACTCTCACTCTCACTGCTGCTCGTCGGCGCTCCCCTGGAGCTCCCGATCGGCCACCCCTGGAGAGACTCCCCGGAGAGATCCCTCTCCCCATTTTCTGTTGATCACCGATCCCCACTGACTTGAGCGTTGGAGGGTCTTCCGCGGAGGGCCACCCCCAACGCCTCTCGTGCGAGGACTTCTGTGCAGGTCCGCCTAAGAGGAAGCCCAGACCAGGAGATCGACCGCGCCCAAGTCGGAGGACAGATCCCAGCGGTAACAGATTGGCGCTAGAGGAAGGGCCTCAAGTCCCGTTAAAACTTGAAGAAAGGAGACAAGGATCTCGATCTGGAGTAGAACCTCTCCAATGGCTAATCGGAGAAGAGCAACCTCTGAAGCCCAGGACCAGGTCGTCACTCAAAGAACTGATCCAACAGGCAATACGGCGCCGCAGCCTCCGCCAGTTGAGACCCCATCACCACCAGCCATCCCGATGACCCAGGACCAGTTCGCCATGCTGGTCCAGTAGGTCCAGGCCCTGACCCATCTGGTTCAGGAGCGTTTCGTAGCTGCCCCTGCTCCGCACCTCTATAGGGAGGCCGCAGCTCCTTCCTCTCTAGCCACCTCCTCCTCTGGTCCGCATGGAGCCACGGACCCCCCACACTGACCCAAAGGAGACAAACCGGCCCCGCGAGGCGACTATGACAGGGATCCTCCCAGATCTCGATGAGCCCGGACCCTTTCCCCGGTGTCCTCCTGCCATGATTCAACGCCGTCCCTGCGCTCTCCCTGCCCAGCTCCTCCTCTTACTGCTGAAGAGGAGATCCATCGACAAATCTGGAGATGCATCAGGAGCTGGATGCCGCCAAGCAGGCCCATCCACCTCAGCCCAAGGCGGAGCAGGGCATCCCTTTCTCCAAAGGGATTATGGAGGAAGTGATTCCCTCCCATGTCAAACAACCCCCGTCGAGCCCTACCACGGCTCTTCTGACCCGGATTGATCAACTTGTGGATGCCACCTCGGGTCATCAAATGTTGACATTCATGGACGCATACTCCGGCTACAACCAAATTCGGATGGCCCCCGAAGACCAAGAAAAGACTACCTTCATAATCGATCGAGGTACTTACTGTTACCGTGTTATGCCTTTTGGTCTTAAAAATGCAGGAGCCACCTATCAAAGGCTGGTCAACAAACTATTCAAGGACCAAATCGGCCTGAACATGGAGGTGTATGTCGACGACATGCTGGTCAAAAGCAAAGAAGCATCATAGCACGTCGAGGACCTCTCGGAGAGCTTTGCAATGCTCCGCAAGTATAGGATGAAGCTCAATCCGACTAAGTGCGCCTTCGGCGTTAACTCCGGGAAGTTCCTCGGCTTCATGGTCTCCTAGCGGGGCATCGAGGCTAACCCCTAGAAGATCCAAGCTCTTCAACAGATGGTGCCTCCGGCATCTATTAAAGAAGTCCAGTGCCTAACCGGGAGGATAGCGGCTCTCAACCGCTTCGTGGCGCGCTCAGCCAAAAGATGCCTCCCCTTCTTCAAAACTCTCCGGTCGGCTAAGAACTTCCAGTGGACCCCCGAGTGTCAAAAATCATTCCAAGATCTCAAGAAGTACCTCGGCTCTCCCCCACTCCTCAGCAGTCCAAGTCCTGGCAAGACACTATTCCTATATCTGGCTGTTTCAGAAGGTGTCGTTTGCTCGGTGCTGGTCAGGGAAGAAAACAAGGTCCAGAAGCCAATTTATTATGTCAGCAGGCTACTCCGCGACGCGGAGACAAGATATAGCCAAATTGAAAAGATGGTGTTGGCCCTGATCACCTCAGTTCGGAAGCTGCGGCCGTACTTCCAGGTGCATTCTGTGACAGTCCTGACTGACCAACCCATCAAGGTGGTGGTCCACCGCCCGGAGACATCAGGGAGAATGACCAAGTGGGCCGTCGAGCTGAGCGAGCATGATATCCGCTTTCAGCCTTGCCCAGCCATCAAAGCTCAGGTGTTAGCCGATTTCCTCCTCGAGTGTACCATCCCAGAGGATGGCTCCACCCCCGACTCCCCCGAGGAACTGAAAACTGGCGCCCAGTGGCTCCTCCATGTCAACGGGTCATCCAACGCTCATCGCTCCGGTGCGGGCTTGGTTCTCACTAGTCCGAAGGGGGTGACCTTTGAATATGGCGTCCGTTTCTCCTTCCAGCCTCCAACAACGAAGCCGAGTATGAAGCCTTGCTGGCCGATCTCCGAATCGCCCGCAGCCTTAAGGTGGAGAAACTTAATGCCTTCACCGACTCCCAACTATTGGCAGGTCACGTACGGGGGGAGTTTGAAGCTCGGGAGCCGAACATGATCCAATATCTCCAAGAGGTTCGGAGCCTGCTCTCCCATTTTCCCGAATTCGAGATTATTCAGATCCCTAGATCTGAGAATGCCCGTGCCGACCTATTGTCTCGGTTGGCAACGGCGGAATCTATGGACACCGAGCAGAAATTCCACCTGAAGACCTTGGAGAGACCCAGTATCGCAGAAGCCGACCGAGTAATGCAAGTTGAGGCCGAGCCATCATGGTTTGACCCCATTCTGAGCTACCTCAAAGAAGGGTTACTTCCATCTGACCGGAAAAAAGCCAGAAGGCTAAAGCTGCAGGACACCCATTATGTGCTGATCGATGACCAGCTCTACAAATGGTCCTTCTCCATACCATTGCTCAGATGTCTTCGCCCGTCTGAAGCAGATTATGCCCTCCGCGAAGTGCATGAGGAAATTTGCGGCAACCATCTGGGAAGCCGGTCCCTATGTCACAAGGTGCTACGTCAAGGCTACTATTGGCCAACCATGCAGAAAGATGCAGATGACCTTGTCCGAGTCTGCGACCCATGCCAGAGGCACTCAAGCATTCAGAGGCTCCCCTCCGCTAGCCTGGTTCCCATATCCTTGCTTGGCCCTTTGCCAAGTGGGGGATGGACATCCTCGGCCCATTTCCGCTCACCACAGGACAGTGGAAATTCCTATTCGTCGCCATCGATTATTTCACTAAATGGGTCGAGGCGGAGGCGGTTGCACAAATAACCGAAGCACGGGCCAGGGATTTCGTATGGAGGTCCATCATCTGTCATTTTGGCCTCCCGCACACTATAATCACTGACAACGGCAGGCAATTTGACAATCCAAAATTTTGCCAGTTCTGCGAAGAACACAGGATCCGTCACCACCTTACCTCGGTCAGGCATCCGCAAGCCAACGGGGCAGCCGAAGTGACCAACAGGACTTTGCTTCAAGGGATCAAAGCTCGGCTCTCCAGGGCCCGAGGCAGGTGGGCAGACGAGTTGCACCATGTCCTGTGGGCTTACCGCACCACCCCAAGAGTACCCATAGGCGAAACACCATTCCGGATGGCCTTCGGCATAGAGGCCGTTATCCCAGTGGAGATAGGTCTCCCTTCTCTGCGGGTGGAAAGCTACTCGGAGGAAGCCAGCGATGAGCAGCTCCGTACCAACCTTGACCTGATAGAGGAGGTTAGAGAGAAAGCTCAGATCAGAGTAGCTGCCTATCAGCAAAGGATGGCCCGCTACCACGCCTCCAGAGTCAAAGGGAAAGCTTTCCTGCCTGGCGACCTCGTTCTCCGGAAAGCATCTGTCTCCAAACCGCTGGAGCAAGGAAAGCTGGCACCAAACTGGGAAGGCCCCTACCAAGTAGCGGAGATTGTTGGACCGGGGACCTACAAGCTGCAAGATCTAAGCGGAAAATCCATCCCTCGAACGTGGAGTTCGGACAATCTCCGTAAGTATTATCAGTAGGGTACGCCCTTTACCGGATTGCCTCCTTAAATTTTTGTCGGCACTTGTTTCATAATTTATGACATGAATCACCACACATTATGTCACCAAAAATTGTGAAAAGAAACAGGTGCTGCTTACCAATTCTTGGCATGATCGAGTTACCCGTTTAAATAGGAAATCTCCGAACCTTGGCAGGGCCAAGCAACTAATCTCCGAACCTCGGCAGGGCCGAGCCACAAAATATCCGAACCTTGGCAGGGCCAAGCACAAAATCTCCGAACCTCGACAGGGCCGAGCCACAAAATCTCCGAACCTCGGCAGGGCCGAGCCACAAAATCTCCGAACCTCGGCAGGACCGAGCAACAAAATCTTCGAACCTCGGCAGGGCCGAGCAACAAAATTTCGAACCCCAGCAGGGCTAAGCAACGAAGTCCCTGAACCTCGGAGAGGCCGAACATTTTATCCCCGAACCTAGACGGGGCCACAATCTATGAAGCCCCGGCCAAAACTGGAGTGCGTAAGCCTTGGCCGAAGTCAAGGGGTATATTCTGCTACTAAAAATCTCGGCCAAAGCCGAGGAACGTCCTTGACTATTGAATTCCTCGGGCCCACCGAGCAACATTCCTGCGCCCTGGCCATGCTCGATGCTCGAATCCTCGGCCAAACGAGCAAAGTCTTTGCGCTTTAGCCATGCCCCAAGGCATCGTTTGAAGCCGAGTGACCTCTCGGATGCCCCAAAATAAAAACCTCCCGATACTCCGGCAGAAGTAAAGGATCTCCTTCTAAGGATTGCCCAGGTCCGCCGCTGGTCCAAACAGAGACCAACGACCCCCCAAAACTTGGTTCGGATTCGGGCAGCTAACAAACCCCGACCGACCTAAACATCCTTCTAAACTATGTTTGGGTTCGGGTAGCTTACGTGCCCTGACTAAACCCAACTGCGGTCTCCTAATACTTAGCTCGAACTTGGGCAGCTGATAAATCCCAATCAACATTGGCGAATGATTTGGAGACAACAGCAGATGCACCATATGCAAAATCTTCATTTTCATTGATTGGAAAAGAAAAAACAACAATAGTGAAAAAGAAAAAATAAAAAGAGCCCTCACAGGGGCTTACTATCTTCCCCGGGAGCTGCCGGGCCCTCCCTGTGCCGAGTCTTCCAAACGCCGGGGCAGCTCGGCGACTCGTTGCTAGAGGGATGCTATCTCCTCCCTCTGCTGGTCCACCACCCGGCGAAGGGCTTCTACCTCCCTCACGGAAACAGTGAGGTACTCTTCAACCACCTTTTCGAGTCGTTCATGGCTTGCAAAGGCGGACGCCAAGGACATAGCATCGACCAGCATGGTGGTACGATTCCCCTGAGAACCTCCATGACCGCCGTTGGACGATTGTCCCCCACCTTGAGAAGCCATATCAGAATTCGTTTAAAGACTAAACCGAAAGGATGGTAAACATCAGCACTCCACTCATCCATATTTATACTTCTCAGGCGAGTATCTCGATCAGTCGGATCATAAATACCGACCCATGGGAATTCGCTACGTGTCGTCGCTTTAACTGGCGGCTATAGGACCCGAAGGGCCATGCCCCTTCCCGAGCAAGATCGGTAAATGTCGACGAACTGTTCGGGAACCCCCCTCCTTCTCTAGAGACGGGGTACCTCCCGATCTGCCGGGCCCTCGTAGTAAATGCCCTCAACACTCCCCCAAGCTCTCTTAAATCAGTCGCCCTTTGGAAAATGTAAAGAAGAAAGAGCGCCGGCACCTGATGGTAATTCGCTCCCTCGGAAGTGGCCAAATCATAAATGAAGGGCGTACCCGCGCGCCGCCCGTTCCACCTTGACACTCCTCACCGAGCCTCACAAGGACCAGGTATCATGACTCAAGGTGACGACTAAGTCATCTCACCGAGTAACCATTCTCCGAACCTCGCCTAGGCCGAGTTATCATTCTCCGAACCTCGGCAGGGCCGGGCTACTAATCCCCGAACCCCAATAAGGTCAAGTAATAAATCTCGAGCTTCATCTAGAGTTAAGGAATATGTTCTACTGCCTAATGGTCTCCAAATTCCGTCTGGATTTGGGCAGCTTACAAGCCCCGACTGGCTCGGATAGCACGGGATCCTCGTCCAAAAATGAACGAGATGTCCTTAAGCCTCGCCGCCAACAGCAACAACTCTTGGCGCAAAAGAAACAGAAATTGAGAAATAGAACAAAACTTTCTTCATTTCATTACCATCGAAACCGATTACAACCGCCTGAGAGGCATTACAAGAGCATTGAAATGCATAAAATAAAGACGAGTACAAAACTCAGGCAAACTGCTCCAAAGCAGATCTGGGCAACAACGATACTTCGGCATTTGGCCTGAGAAATCAGACAAACCACGAACCAGTTAGCTCGCCCGGATAGTTGGCGAAGCCGACCTTCCACGGCCCCTCCGAACGAACTAAGAGGTCCAAAAGGAGGCATGACCCGTGGATGCTGATTCTGAGGACCCGAGCAAACCAACCAGCTCCCCTAGGGAGGGATGCTAGATTGCAGACCGCTGCCCGACTGAGAGAGCTCGAGGACCATCAGTCCCGCGTTGCTCCCATGTTCTCCTCCCCGTGGCAAGGATTCCCCTTAGAGAAGGGACGAGAATCCAGACCGATGGAGAAGGGAAGCTCCGTGCGTGCTACGGGGGTGTCGATACACTTCCTGCCCAGTGCCCCCCCGTAGCGAACCACAAAGGACACACGGGAAGCGCATATGTGCGCTCTCCGTGTGATCTCTGCGGCCCTCTTGTGCGCTCTCCATATGATCTCCAGGACTCATCCCCTGAGGGCGAGCCACTCTCCAACGGCTCCTTCATCACCCCAACTATCCGGGGGAAAACGGCTCACGAAGAGAAAGCTCGGTCCTTCCGCTCGAAACCCTAGAGAGATGGGCATCGTGGAAACTCTCACAGGAAAGGAAACTTTGAGGATGGCCTAAAACGACCCCTCTTTCCCTTTTTTATAGGCAAAAATGAACCGAAAGTAGCTATCAAGGCAGAAAGCCCCGAGATTCAAAACACCTAACCCATGCCACCACGTGGCCTCCCAAGATGAAAGCAGCGCCCTCCCATTGCGCGCCAAGCCCATCGCCTGAACCGTGACGCACGCAAAGATCCCCCTTGATCCCGAATCATGATTTTTAAACACTGAAAATCACCCACCGATCCTACGGAAACTGGTAGATCTGGGAGATTGTCCTACGAAAATGACATCCTCCAATGGCGGGCAAACGCTTGCGTCATACACCAAAACAACCCGCGTGGGAAAAGATAAACACAATAAAAGCCCCTCGGAAGGCACTAGAACATCTTTTTGCTGGCATCAAAGCCGTATCATCTATTTCGGAAAAACGAAAATCGATTCATCTGAGAAAAGATAGGACGCTGACAAGGTAATGAAGGGGCGCGGATGCCGAGCGTTCCTCGGTAATGACCTCCCCCCCAGTTTGGTTGCGTGTGAAGGCCTAGGCATCGACTAATGCCCCCTTTTTGGGCCAAAGCTGTTTCTATACTTCGAAACTAACCGAAGTATCTGCCACTAGCCGAGCTACCTTGTCCCTTGGCCCTAGCCGAGCTACTTTGTCCCTCGGTCCCAGCCGAGCTACTTCGTCCCTCGGCCCTAGCCGAGTTACCTTGTCCCTCAGCCCTAAAGAAGCTATCTCATTCTTCGGATTTGGTCGAACCACCGTGTCATTCGGCCTAAGCCGAGTTAAATTGTCTCTCAACTTCCTTTTGTACCAGGCTACGTTGTTGTCCGACCTTTTCGTCGAGACAATCCCTATGCCTTGGCCTCTACTGGGATGTTCCTCCAAAATTCGAGACAAAAAACCATCCAGGGAAGACAAACAAATGAAAAATGGCTAATTCATTTATTGATTTCCAGTCGAACTACAAGGCAAAAGAAAGGAAAAGCACATATAATCCCCCAAAGGGTCAGGACTTGGGGTCAATCCCAGTATCTCCTGCGGCCGCATCAGCAGGAGCATTGCTTGGCTCCCCCTTCTCGAAGGTGTCACGACGGGATGTGTCGGTAGTTGCATCGGCTCCTAGAATAGCTTCGAGGTCGACATCATATATTTCTCCATACTCGTCCTCCTCGACCCCCGGGGTGTACGCTTCATAATGTTTGGCGTCCAGGCACGACGGTCCAGGTCAGGATAAGCCTGGGCAACCTTAGCCCGCGCCTCATCCTCGCCCAGCTGAAATGCATCGGCACAGGCCGCCCTGTGTTCGTCGGCAAATTCGGTGGATTTCTTGTACTCATCCACCACCGAGGAGGCCCGCACATTTGCCTCAGCTAATTGCCCCTCCAGTTCGGAGATCCTTCGGTGCCTCAAGGCCGCCTCCTCTCCGAATGCCGCTAGCCGCCCCTGAAATTCCTGCCTCGCCCTGTGCAACTGCAGGCAAAAAGCCGAGTAAAGCGAAAGTCGAAGGATCAAAATGAGTGAAACTAAAGCGCCCTACCTGCTCCTCTCGCCGGGCTAGCTCCCCCTCCAGCACGTGGACCCTGTTGAGAGCCCTGGACCTAGCCGATTGGTTCTGGCGAAGGTTCTCTTTCAGCTCATCCACCCGAGACTGGGTATCTCCAATTTCTTGACGGGCAAAGTCAACCTCGTCAGATAGTCGGGCAGCTCGTTCATCCGACCACTTTAGCCGGTCCTATGTATCGGCGAGCTCTTTACTTAGGCAGGGGAGGTGGTCCTCCTGCCGCCGGCATTTGTGCTCTTCCTCCTCGAGCCTTTTGCTCCAGCTGGCTTTATCTTCAGCGTGGCTAGCTTTCAACTAGTCCCACCTCTTATCAAAGAACAGTTGCATAGATTTAACCTTGCTCTCGTGCTCCGCCCTGGCCTGAGAAAGCTCTAAACTAACCTTCTCGGATTGCTCGTGGAAGCCTTGGAGTTCACCAATCTGTATGGTGAGTTGAGAGGCTCTTTCCCTCTCAACCGCAAGAGTCCTGTTGGTCTCCCCAAGCTCCCGCTAGAGCTCACCAACCTGTACGGCGAGTTGAGGGCTCTCTCCCTCTCAACCGTAAGAATCCTGCGAGCCTCCGCGAGCTCCCTTTGAAGGACCACCAGGGCTCGAGAGAGCTTGTCAGTAGAGTCTGCCCTCTCCTTGAAGTGATCGGCCTCATAGCGGGCCCGAGCCCAAGCTCCAACAGCCAGATGTAAGCGTCATTTCAGTGCCCTCATAATTATGGCACTCTGCAAAAAAGGATCACATGCATAAAAGACAGTCCAACTAATCGACTAAATACTCAACTCTGGTGCGATGACCTACCCGAGACGCGTAGTCTATGGCGATCCTTGTGAGAGCAAGGTCGTCAATTTCGGGAAGAAGAAAAGCCTTATTCGGCACCCCGGTGCGACGGAAGGCTATCTCAACAAGGTCTTCCGGATGACCCCCTCCTATTGACGAACTCTCATCCCCTTGAAACACGGACTGCATCAGAGCGGAGAACCTGGCGCTCACCTCTAGGTCGTGTGAGTGGAAGTCTACTCCCAGGGAGCCATCCAGAACACCCACGACCCACGAACTTCTTGATAGGCTAGCTTCCGCCACTAGGACCCTCGCTTGAGAAGCTTTGGACGTTTCGGCTCCGGCAAGGAGAGCCCCAGCCGAAGCATCTCCTTCGCTCGCCGGCTCCCCTCCTTCTCCTTCCTCCTCTTCTTCTTCTTCTGCTTCTATCCCCTCAGGGATCCCCCTATCCACAACAGACTCTTCAGGAACTTCTGCTCTCCCCGGAGCCTCCTATGCCTCGGCGGAAGGCCCTTCACCAGAAAGCCCCTCGTGAATTTTGGTCGTTGGTTCGGCAGGTTCGTCCATCTCCTCGTCGCCCGCTGGCTCTCCCACCGGCGACCCAGGTCGAACCTCAGCAGCCGCAACCTCTTCCCCTGCCTCGATGGAAGCGGAGGTCGCTCCCACCTCCTCCTGTAACCTCGTCGAGCCACTGGCCTCCAATGAGGGAGACCGGACCGCCTCATCTGCGGGGGCCCCCAAGCCGACCGGAGTTTCTCCTTCGCCATCATCGGACAAAACAACAATGGGGGGGGGAGGAAACCTCAGCAGCCTCCTTCGAAACCCCTGTAGCTTCCCGGTCTTCGCTCCTGGATAGACCCTCCTCCGGCGCCGAAAGATCGTGCGCCGCCGAAGCTTCGGTAGTTTCAGCCTGCGACATCGAGAAGCGCCGCTATCACCGTCTCCCCCGATCCCCCTAGAGCGGAGCTGGAAGGGCGAGACCTCTTCTCAGACCGATGCTTGCTGCTGAAGCCAGATCTCCTGCGGTGCTTGCCCAGCTCCTCCCTCATCTGGTCTGCGAGCGCCGACCTTTCGGCTGTAGGGGCAATATGATTCGCTCGTTAGTTCGCACAGAAATCAAAAATGGAGCCATGCTAAACTATCAACTATGAGGTAATACTCACCACGAGGATCGACGGGGCTCAGTCCAGTCGCAAAAAGAGCGTCCTCCGATAGGAGAACGCTGGCTGGGAGCGCCTGATTGCCGCGCAGCACAATCAGATCCCTCTTCTCCGAATCAGTTAACTCCAGGTGCACTTCTGGATCCTTCACATACTGCCCCCATACCCGAGGGAAGTCCAAATCGATGTTCCCCCCGACTATGAAGAACCGCGACTTCCACTCCTTTATCGACGATGGGTTATCCGATATCATCTTGAAGGATCTTCGGGGACCGATGTAAGGCCATTCTGAGGCCTTCCCGGAGACCATATTGAAACACACCCTGAATAGCGAAAGGGTCGCGGTCACCCCGAGGTGTTTGCACGACGAGATGAACCCGATAAGGTTGCGCCAACTGTTGGGGGCCACCATGGTGAAGCATATATTGTAGTACTTCATCACCTCCCGCACCAACGGATGAAGAGGAAACTGGAGACCTGCCCTCAAGCTTTCCTCATAGCAGAACGCCCCATCCTCTAATCCGGATGTCACCCTATCCTCAGCCATCGGGAGCAACAAGACGACATCCTAGGGGATTTTGTACAAGCGGCGCATCCGTTCCAAATCTGCCAAAGTCACCTCCGAAGCTTGATCGCTTGGGCTCACCATATCTTCGATCGCAAGAGATGCTAAGCAAGATCACAGCGAAAACGGGAAGACAAAGTTCTTCAAAGGACAGCGGAAAGGGCACTATAAATAAGGATAGCGCCGCCACGACTCCAATTTTCCAATTGAAACCACCTCAGGGTGAGGGCAAGGCATCCCAACCTAGGCGTCCGGAACTGCCACTATGGGCGCCATGAAAATCGAGATTTCCCATGCGGCGCTTCTCCAGCCGTTACCTTCGCCCCTAAGGAATGATGGATCCACCTAGGAAAGGCAAGATGGCCCCACAGCATTAATTAGGGCATCATTGCACAGGCTATCAAATGCGCATCCCCATATACGGATCGCACCACTTAAGCCTATACTTACTACGCCCGAACCTACGCTTCGAACTAGGGATTGGGGGGCATGTGTTGAGAGGTAGAATAGTTATTGCATTGATAATCGTGCGAAGGGCTAAGATCAGCCCCATCCCTCCGCCCGCTACGATATGCCCCCGAGGAACAAGCTAAACTAATATGGTCTGGCAGGCCATACGACCCCTGACTCATTTTTTCCGAGCTACCTATAGCTCGACCTCTCCGAGCTCCCATAGTTCGACTTCCCCGAGCCTCTCATGGCTCGACTTCCCCGAGCTTCCCACAGCTCATTTTCCCCGAGCTACCTATAGCTCATCCTCTCCGAGCTCCCAAAGCTCGGCTTCCCCCGAGCCTCCCATGGCTCGACTTCCCGAGCTCCCCGCAGCTCGTTTTCCCCGAGCTACCTACAGCTCAACCTCTCCGAGCTCCCATAGCTCGGCTTCCCCCGAGCTACCTATAGCTCGACCTCTCCGAGCGCCCATAGCTCGGCTTCCCCCGAGCCTCCCATGGCTCGACTTCCCCGAGCTCCCCACAGCTCGTTTTCCCCCGAGCTACCTATAGCTCAACCTCTCCGAGCTCTCATAGCTCGGCTTCCCCCGAGCCTCCCGCGTCATTTTTTATGGCATTAGATGTTAAACTTTATTATCATTTTCATCTTTATTTTTTTATTAAAAATTAAATTTTAGTAATATAAATATATTTTATATTAAAATAATTGAACCGATTGAACCAGTGACTCGAGCCCTTGGCCGGGTCGATGTCTGAGCCGGCCTGACAACTATGGCATTATCTCTTTTATATATATATATATATATATATAGAAAGAGAGAAAGCGTGCGTTAGATTTGGCTTGGCAGTCTCCTCTGGTGTCGAACATACCCAGCCAAACTCAAATGGGATAGATCATATATGTTTGACGTCCATTTTCCCATATGTTTTAATTAGCCTCTCTAGATGTGCAAAACTTAGCCAAGGATTAGGTTTTGCAATCCTAAAGCAAGGTTTTGGTCAATTAAATAGGATTTTAGGATTTAATGGGCCAAATCTTTGATTGGTCCGAGCTGAAAAAAGAAAAAGGAAAGAGAAAGCTAATGAAATAAGGAAACAGAGATCAATAATGAGATCTTGATCCCTGTTTCCTAAACAAGGTAGCCAATTAATCAGGAAAAACCTAAACCAAATTTGAGAACGTAAATAGAAAATTAATCCTATAGCTTAGATCTAGTGGACCTCAACAAGTCATTAGGTGGCTGCCGATCGTCATCTAAAACCTAGTAGGGCCGATGCTCTGTTTCATGTTTCTGTACTCGGCCATATCCGACCACCAGTCCGCCACACCGGCGCCGTCCGAGAGACTGGAGAAGAAGAGCTAGTGGAAATGAGGAGTACAATGGGATCGAGGAAGCCATAAAAAATTTAACAACTCCCGTTTGCTGCCTCCCTGTTTCATGGAAGAATGAGACCGTGACTGGTCTCCGATGAAGGTTTCTGTGACGCGCTGAGGTTGCTTCTTTATTTAATTAACTTATTAATGGGGGCAATTCTTTTAGGTAAGTCAAGGCCCAAGAGTAAATATCACTGACTCGGTCTTCTGCAGTAACTTTTACTTGGAAAGGAATAGCCCTCTGAGAAGACATTGGCGTTTTTCCAGTAGAAAGAAAGCTCACGGGCGCTCGATGAGAAAGTATAATGAAAAACAACAAATCTGGTTAAAAGACAGTCATTTAGATTCTGACTGTCAGTCGAAATTTTTTGATAAGAAATGTCCTCTAAGCAGAAGAGTTTCTGGCTCTTTAATTGCTTTAACATAACTAAAGGACAGCTTGCAACGGACGAGCCTTGGCCGAGCCAGAGAAGCTCTAACCCCCTTCCAAAGAAGCTCTAGCCTAACTCTCATCATGAAGGACGCGAAAGCTTTTGGTCTAACTTAATTGCGGCCAGATCCTGCCTCATATCATGTTTGAGCCTAGATTTGAGTCATAACAGGCTTGATTAAGGACTAAAATATTTAATCTTCTTCAAACTCAAGCTTTGATTTGAATCAGATTGTCACTTGATTTGATCTTTTTTTTATATATTTTAATATTAAGCTCAAACTCGCTTTATATTGTGGTGGTCCACCCTAAACTCACTTATTGCTGATGTTGTCGCAGCTTGGCCAATGAATGCTCGTCCGCTGTTACCTGGCATGTTCAAGAATTTGCAAGCTCCATTTCTCCATATAAACAAAATCTTGTAATATTGAATTTTAACATGATTGTAATTTGACACCGTTATCCATTTTCAGCTATTTAAAATTTTTGGTGCTAAGAAAAGAAGGCTCTTGTTTATCCTTTTTCCGTCAGTGGTATGAAAAGAACTTGATATGACTGATCCTAACGTCATCAGGCAGGGTAACGGCAGTCAGTCAACGTCATCAGGCAGGGTAACGGCAGTCAGTCATTTCTCCACCTCCGGCATCCCCTCGGGGTCGGGGTGGGGTCATCATTTCTTAACCCCGGGGCCCCTATCGGCCTCGGGTGAACTGTCATTTCCCCACCCCCGGCACCCCCTCGGGGTCGGGGTGGGGTCATCATTTCTTAACCCCGGGGCCCCTACCGGCCTCGGGGTGAACTGTCATTTCCCCACCTCCGGCACCCCCTCGGGGTCGGGGTGGGGTCATCATTTCTTAACCCCGGGGCCCCTACCGGCCTCGGGGTGAACTGTCATTTCCCCACCTCCGGCACCCCCTCGGGGTCGGGGTGGGGTCATCATTTCTTAACCCCGGGGCCCCTACCGGCCTCGGGGTGAACTGTCATTTCCCCACCTCGGCACCCCCTCGGGGTCGGGGTGGGGTCATCATTTCTTAACCCCGGGGCCCCTACCGGCCTCGGGGTGAACGGTCATTTCCCCACCTCCGGCACCCCCTCGGGGTCGGGGTGGGGTCATCATTTCTTAACCCCAGGGCCCCTACTGGCCTCAGGGTGCATGGTCGACACGCTATTCAACCGCCGAAGAAAACAGCAACTATCAGCATGCACGGTGCTCACGCATGATCTTCGGCACATGGCTGTGCCTTGCCGTAGTACCATTTAGTACTCCTGTAAAGTGTGCCCCGGTACGGAGGGTCATGCCTCATAACGATGTTTGGCGCGTTGCACGCCTCTGTGCGCCACCATGCCTTACTAGGATGTACGACTCGCCGCCTCTAGCAATAGGAGCCCAGTCACATCCATCGGTGACAGTACAAGAAAGGTCTTCCGAAGCTGCACGTCACGGTATTCAGACAGGTATAAAAGAGACATATTCAGGCTGTAAGGGGGATCCGAACTCTGGCTCTCTGAGCTTTCCTCCTCTCAGCAAAAACCCTAACTGCCCCAGCTTCTCTTCGCGGGGGTGGTTCCTTGTCTGAACCCAAGCCACTAACTTGATCGTCGGAGGGTCCCCACCGGTGCTACCGGTCCCCGGGGACTTTTCTTGCAGGATTTCCCGGAGCGAGACATCCGTCTTCCCCGACGTTCGAAGGTGGTGACTTGGCGTCATCAGATTGGCGCGCCAGGAAGGGGGGAGTGTAAGAGAGACTTCGAACCAGCAGCTTTCTTCTTCGAGACCTTAAAGCCATGGTGACAACTCGAATGAAGGGAGCTTCAGCCGGTCGCGCTGGGAGGCAGCGCTGCGGGGCTGGTCCACCCGCGGAGGCCCCCCCAGCTCTCGTATCTTGTTTCCCAGAGCCTCCGAACCTCCAGGAGGCAGGGCCTTCTGCTCCGCAGAATGGCGCCCCTGCATCTGCTCCACAGCCACTTCAAGAAGATCGATTCGCTGCCCTGGCCACCCAGGTCCAGTCGCTGGCAGCGGCGGTCAAAAGCATGCAGCAGCAGCACAAGTAGCCTTGCGACAGCCGGAGCCGAGCCCATCTGTCCCAGGGGCGGTGCAGCCCAGTCAGCACTCCTCCCGCCGGAGGTCGCCCGTTCCTGCAGATCATCACCGCCGATCTCCAGCCAAGCCGCATCGCCGCGAGGCGTCCAAAAGGCCCCGGTCTCCTTCTCGCCACGCCAGCATCTCTCCTAAGCGACGGCACGGAAAGGAGGCGGAGCGCGCGCGCCGACATCGTCGCCTCCGCTCTTCTTCTGAGTCTTCAGGGGAGGGCTCCGTTGATGGCCGGATGCCTCGCCGAGCTGAGCGGCGACTCGAGGAGTGTAATCAGAAGTTGGAAGAACTTAGCCGTCGAATCACCCACCTGCCGGAGACTGATTACGACAGTCGGCCTCCCCTGTCCCGCCGCATCATGGAGGAGCCAATCTCTACCCGGTTCCGCCTTCCTCAGCTGGACCCTTATGACGGGACTACGGACCCCCTGGACCATTTGGAAAGTTACAAGGTGCTCATGCAGGTTCAGGGGGCCACAGACTCCCTTATGTGTGTGGCCTTCCCTGCTACTCTGAAAAAAGCTGCCCGGGCCTGGTACTCTCGCCTGCCGCCACGGAGCATCGACTCCTTTCGCCAGTTGGAGAGGGCTTTCCTGGCCCACTTTGACGCCTGCCGGAAGATCCCGAGGGTGGCGGACAGTCTATTTGCTGTCCAGCAGAAGAATGGCGAGTCCCTGCGAGACTACGTCGCCCGGTTTAAGGAGGCCGCCCTGGAGGTATATAACTTGGAGGACTCAGTGGCTACCTTGGCTCTGAAGCGAGGGCTCCGCCCTTCCCGTTTCGCGTATTCTCTTGACAAGAAGCCGCCGGGTTCCTACTCCGAACTCCTGATCCGCGCCCAGAAGTACATCCGGGCAGATGAAGCTGACTTTTCTCGGCGTGAGGCCGGCGGGGGTATACCCCGGAAGCCAGCCCAGCCAGAACCTGCGGAAGCCCGCCCCAGGAGGCCCGAGCCTCCTCGCCGACCAGACAACCGCCCTCGACCTCCTGCACCAAGAGACGGGCCGTACACTCCGTTGCTTGCTCCCATATCCCAGATCCTGCTCGAGATCGAAGGGGAGCCTTACCTGCAACGTCCTCCTCCCATCAACCCGAAGATCCCCCGGAACAAGAACCTCTACTGCCGCTACCACCGGGACCATGGCCACAACACCGACGACTGCCGGCAGCTGAAGAAAGCCATTGAAGACCTCATTCAACAGGGCCACCTGAGGAAGTTCGTCCAAAGGAACAACCCAGGAGCTCCCGGCCCATCAGCGCCTGCACCGCCGATGATTGATAACGCCCCGACGGAGAAGACGGTAGCGATGATCTCCTGGGGGGCAGGGGGCCCGCCGAAGAGACCGAGGGGGGAGGGAGGAGCGGAGGCTGTAATTCCTTTTTTCGAAGAGGACCTAGAGGGGGTTGTAAACAAAGATGATGATAGCGTCGTCGTATCCATGACGATTGCTAAGCACCCTGTAAAACGAATCCTGGTCGACAGTGGAAGTTCAGTAGATGTTTTAAACTACGACGCCTTTGTTCGCATGAACCTGTCGCATGATTTACTTCAACCTGTCGTCACGCCTTTGATGGGATTCACGGGGGATTCTGTGAGGGTCGAGGGGGAGATTACTCTTCCTGTGACAGCCGGAATGGCTCCGTGCCAGAGCACTGTCCTTATAAAGTTTTTGGTGGTCCGTGTGCCCCTGGCGTACAATGCGATTCTTGGGAGGCCCGGGCTCAACCTCTTGGATGCCGTCATTTCCACCAAGCGACTCCTAGTGAGGTTCCCAACCACCAGCGGGATCGGCGAGATGCGAGGAGAGCAGGACCTGCCGGCGCTATGCTATCACTTGGCCCCCAGTCCCCAGGGGGCAGTGCTTGCACCACCGTCGACATCGACATCGGAAACTCTTGACCCACGGGACTTGGAGAGGAGGGGGGAACCGGCCGAGCGGCTGCTTACCTTCCCCCTCGGGGAGGACCCCGCGCAGACGGTTCGAGTCGGAGCCTCGCTTCCTGACGAAGCCCGTGACCAGCTCCTAACCTTTCTGCGGGCCAACGCCGACGTCTTCGCGTGGTCAGCATCTGACATGCCCGGGATCCCGGAGGAGGTGATTACACACCAGCTCAACATCCGACCAGAGTGCCGGCCCATCAGGCAGAAGAAAAGGAGTTTTGCTCCGGACCGGCAGAAGGCTGTCGACGAGGAGGTGCGGAAGCTGTTGGCGGCTGGCCACATTCGTGAGGTGCGCTACCCCGACTGGTTGGCGAATGTCGTGATGGTTCGGAAGGCCAGTGGGAGCTGGAGGATGTGTGTGGACTTCACCGACCTCAACAAGGCGTGCCCCAAGGACAGCTTTCCGCTCCCCCGAATCGACCAGCTGGTGGACGCCACTTCCGGGCACGGGACGCTCAGTTTCATGGATGCGTTCTCGGGGTACAATCAAATCAAGATGAGCTCAGTAGACGAGGAGGCAACCTCCTTTGTCACGGAGAAGGGGATCTACTGTTACAGAGTGATGCCTTTCGGGCTGAAAAACGCCGGGGCCACTTATCAAAGGTTGATGAACAAGGTTTTCGAGAATCAGCTGGGGCGCAATATGGAGGTCTATGTGGACGACATGCTGACTAAAAGCACCAGCGCAGAAGACCATGTGACCGATCTCGGGGAGACTTTCGGCAATCTGCGCCGGTACCGAATGAAGCTCAACCCCCACAAATGCGCCTTTGGAGTGGCGGCCGGCAAGTTCCTGGGTTTCATGGTGACCCAGCGCGGGATCGAAGCCAACCCCGACAAGATCAGAGCTATCCTGGAGATGCGGCCCCCGGTCAGCAAGAAGGAGGTGCAGCGCCTGACGGGGAGGGTGGCGGCCTTGAGTCGTTTCATGTCAAGGTCGGCGGAGAGGTGTCTACCCTTTTTCAAGGCGCTGCGCAAGATTAACGGCTTCGAGTGGACGAAAGAATGTCAGAGCTCCTTTGAAGAATTGAAGCAGTTTCTCTCCACTCCACCGCTGCTATCCAAGCCCGAAAATGGGGAGGAGCTCTTCCTGTATCTGGCCGCTTCCCCGGAGGCCGTCAGCTCGGTACTGGTGCACATGGATACCGACGGAGCTCAGAAGCCGATCTACTACACCAGCAAAATACTCCATGACGCGGAGACCAGGTATTCAAAAACTGAGAAGATCATCTTCGCTCTGGTGGTCTCTACTCAGCGCCTTCGGCCTTATTTTCAAGCTCATCCCATCGTGGTGCTTACGGATCAGCCCCTGCGAGCTATCCTGTCTCGCCCCGACACCTCCGGCCGGCTGGCTAAATGGGCCATCAAGCTAGGCGAGTTCGATCTGTCCATCCGACCGAGGTCAGCCATGAAGTCTCAGGTGTTGGCGGATTTCCTAGTCGAATGCTCCTGGACCAAGAAGGACGTGGAGGAGGCGCAACCGGAGGAGTTTGGGGACCCCCCCTCATCAGGGGAGGTGGAGGATTGGATCCTGCATGTGGACGGAGCGGCAAACTCCCAAGGGAGCGGAGCCGGGCTCATCCTTGCAAGCCCGGAGGGAGATGTAGTAGAGTACGCCCTCAGATTCCAGTTCCCGGCGACCAATAATCAGGCGGAGTACGAAGCCCTGCTGGCGGGGTTGAGACTAGCCAAGGAATTGGGCGCGGGGCGCTTGAGGGCCTTTACCGACTCTCAGCTCATTTCTGGGCAAATTACTGGTGAATACGAGGCTAGGGACCCGATCATGTCCCGTTACCTGAGCAAGGTGCAGTCCCAGGCGTCTCATTTTTCTTACTTCCGTGTCAGCTATATCCCCAGGGCAGAGAATGCCAGAGCTGACTCCCTGTCCCGCTTGGCCACTTCGGTCGATGGGGCGTTAGGGAGGACATACGTGGAGCATCTACCAGCCCCAAGCATTGAGACCGCGGAAGAAGTGTTGCCAGTGGAGCCGGAGCCCTCCTGGATGGATGCCTACATCCGATACTTGACCGACGGTACCCTCCCGGGGGACCCAGCGGAGGCCAAACAGCTTAGCGAAGGGCCCCGAGATTCTTGATGATGGACGGGAAGCTTTATCGAAGATCATTCTCATATCCGGTCCTTAGGTGTGTAGGGCCATCGGAGTCGGATTATATCCTTAGGGAGATCCATGAAGGCATATGCGGGAGTCATCTGGGGGGCAGAGCCCTGGCTTACAAGGCTCTGCGCCAAGGGTACTTCTGGCTGACGATGAAGGAGGACGCGGCCGAGCTTGTCAAGAAGTGTGATATCTGCCAACGTCATGCCAATATCCAGCGACAACCGACGTCTAACCTGACCCCCGTGATGGCGCCTTGGCCCTTTGCCCAGTGGGGCATGGATATCTTGGGTCCATTTCCCCCGGCTTCCGGACAGCGAAAGTTCCTCTTGGTGGCGGTGGACCACTTCACCAAGTGGGTCGAAGCTGAGGCTTTGGCCAAGATTACCGAGAGCAAAGTAAGATCTTTTTTCTGGAAGTCAATCATATGTCGGTTTGGCCTGCCACGCACACTGGTCACCGATAATGGCCGTCAGTTTGATAATGCACCTTTTCGGGAGTTCTGCTCCGAGCTGGGTATTTTTCAAAGATTTACTTCCGTCGGACATCCTCAAACCAACGGGGCGGCTGAAGTGATCAACCGAATCATTCTCCAAGGACTGAAGTCTCGGCTGGACGGTTGCAAGGGACGTTGGGTAGAGGAGCTCCCCAACGTGCTATGGGCCTATCACACGACGCCTCGAGCCCCCACTGGAGAGACGCCATTCAGCCTAGTTTTTGGCTCAGAAGCTGTTATCCCCGTGGAGATCGGAGCACCTAGCCCCCGAGTGGAGGCTTACAGTGAAGAAGGTAATTCTGACCAACTGAGAGCCAACCTCGACCTGGTGGAGGAAATGCGGGGCAGGGCGCGGCTTCGAATGGCAACCTACCGGCAACGGGCCGCGAGGTACTACAACGCGCGCGTGCGCCCCCGAACGTTCCTACCAGGAGACCTAGTTCTCCGGCGGGCCGAGGTCTCAAAGCCAACTGAAGGAGGTAAGCTAGCCCCTAACTGGGAAGGACCCTACCGGATCACCGAGACGCTGCACCACGGAGCTTATAAAATTGAAGGACTTGATGGGACGCCACTTCCTAGGACGTGGAATGCGGATAACCTCCGCCGGTATTATCAGTAATGTATCCATTTTTTCATGTTAAGCATGTCTCCGTGTTTGTTTGGGTATTCATCCCTTATTCAATGCTAACAAGATTCAATTCTAGTTATCTGAATCTTCTCAAAGCCCTGCACCAGCCAGGCATAAGCCCAGTGTACCACTGGCAGAGCGGTGTACCACCGGCTCTCAACAACAAAAGCCCGGCACTTCGTCGGCACTCAAAGCCCTGCACCAGCCAGGCATAAGCCCAGTGTACCACTGGCAGAGCGGTGTACCACCGGCTCTCAACAACAAAAGCCCGGCACTTCGTCGGCACTCAAAGCCCTGCACCAGCCAGGCATAAGCCCAGTGTACCACTGGCAGAGCGGTGTACCACCGGCTCTCAACAACAAAAGCCCGGCACTTCGTCGGCACTCAAAGCCCTGCACCAGCCAGGCATAAGCCCAGTGTACCACTGGCAGAGCGGTGTACCACCGGCTCTCAACAACAAAAGCCCGGCACTTCGTCGGCACTCAAAGCCCTGCACCAGCCAGGCATAAGCCCAGTGTACCACTGGCAGAGCGGTGTACCACCGGCTCTCAACAACAAAAGCCCGGCACTCGTCGGCACTCAAAGCCCTGCACCAGCCAGGCATAAGCCCAGTGTACCACTGGCAGAGCGGTGTACCACCGGCTCTCAACAACAAAAGCCCGGCACTTCGTCGGCACTCAAAGCCCCCAGCCAGGCATAAGCCCAGTGTACCACTGGCAGAGCGGTGTACCACCGGCTCTCAACAACAAAAGCCCGGCACTTCGTCGGCACTCAAAGCCCTGCACCAGCCAGGCATAAGCCCAGTGTACCACTGGCAGAGCGGTGTACCACCGGCTCTCAACAACAAAAGCCCGGCACTCGTCGGCACTCAAAGCCCTGCACCAGCCAGGCATAAGCCCAGTGTACCACTGGCAGAGCGGTGTACCACCGGCTCTCAACAACAAAAGCCCGGCACTTCGTCGGCACTCAAAGCCCTGCACCAGCCAGGCATAAGCCCAGTGTACCACTGGCAGAGCGGTGTACCACCGGCTCTCAACAACAAAAGCCCGGCACTTCGTCGGCACTCAAAGCCCTGCACCAGCCAGGCATAAGCCCAGTGTACCACTGGCAGAGCGGTGTACCACCGGCTCTCAACAACAAAAGCCCGGCACTTCGTCGGCACTCAAAGCCCTGCACCAGCCAGGCATAAGCCCAGTGTACCACTGGCAGAGCGGTGTACCACCGGCTCTCAACAACAAAAGCCCGGCACTTCGTCGGCACTCAAAGCCCTGCACCAGCCAGGCATAAGCCCAGTGTACCACTGGCAGAGCGGTGTACCACCGGCTCTCAACAACAAAAGCCCGGCACTTCGTCGGCACTAAAGCCCGCGCTAATCAAGCATAAAACCCGGCTAACCGCCGGCGGATTGGCGCACCAAGGGTTCTTCGCAGTCAGGACCCGACGCTCTACCGGTCAGACCAAAGCCAAGTCCCGCGGGCATCAAGCCGCGCGCCAGACCAACGCCAGGTTCGATGCTTGATCAAGCGTCACGCCTATGGCTCCAAGGGCGCCTACCGGCCTAGTCTCCAATCAGCGGTGCCCCCGCTCCCAAGATTCAACCCCACCTAACTTTAACTAGCGGGTTCATGTAATTAAGGCGGAACGGCGTGGGTAGGAAGGTGTTCCCTAGAATCGTCGGGACGAACGGACTCGTGTGGCCACATGTCAATCAAAAGTCAATAACAGTGCAAAAATCGTCGAGAAAGATGCTTTCATTAATAGAAGGGATTACAAAACCCCGACATAGTCGGGCTTACAGAAACAAAGAAAGGCAGCAAAGTAACGGGTGCGAACTCAAGGCTCCGCCGGTGCGGGTTCGTCATCGGAAGGGGCCGGGTCCGACGATGGCTCTGGCTCAACCTCCAGGGCGCGGGGGAAATCTAGGTCCTTGGCCACTTTCTCCTTGGCATACTGGAATCCGTCGAGGAACGCGGCGGCTGAAGCTTCGGCTAGGTCGTCTGTGTAACGCTCAGACGACCTGTATTCTTCGACAAGCCTGGCAGCTCGAGTTTTTTCTGCGGCTAAGGCTTCCACCGCGTCCCTCTCGGTTTCTCTGGCGCGACCTATCTCTTCCTTATACCGGCCAGCCTCTTCTTTTGCCACTTCGGCCTCTTCTCTCGCCGCTCTAGCCTCCTCCGACGCCGCTCCCGCCCGTTCCTCGGCCTCCCGAAGAGCCTCGGTTAGCTCCGAGATATGAATGTTCCTCGCCATAACCGCGCTCTCGGACTCCATCATCTGGGAGATCGCGCGCGCGCGCGGTTGGCCTCGATCTCCGCTTTGCCCTCGGCGGCTCTTACCTCGCTGGCGCAGGACTCTTTGATCTCCTCCAGTGCCTTCTCTGCTGCTTCTGCGCGGTCCTGCATCTCCCGGAGAAGGTTCTTCCCCCCGCGGATCACCTCCCTAGCGGCCTTTAGGGAATGCACAATCTGCGCGCACAAGCCTCAAGTCAGCAAAGTATGTGTACATGAACAATAAGGGATAAAGGGCAAGAAGGTCGCCTACCCTGAACGCAGCGGCATAAGATTCCCTGAAGAACTCGCCTGTCTTCTGACGACCAAGGCCTTCGGTGATCCTAGGATCCAGAACCGAGCCCAGGACCCGCTCGGCCCAATAGCCATCGCCCAGGAAGTCCAGGGGCGACCTGGGTGCGTCCCCACTTCCCTCTGCCGCCTCTGACCTCCCCGGCCCTGTGGGCGGGTCGCCCCTAACCGGCCCCTCGGGGGCTGGACTGGTGGGACCGGATGGCCCCTCACCCCAGTCCCGGCTGGCACCAAATGGAGTCGCTCCCTCGGGAACCGGGAGCCCTCCGGTCGGCGCGGGCTCCCCCGCCACCGACTCTGCGGCGGTACCTCCCGCTGCGGCTCCAGCCTCCGGTGGAGTGTCGGCCGTGAGGTCGACCTCCGCGGGGACAGGGATGTGTTGCGGAATCCCGGGAGGGGAGGTCCTCGCTGGGGAGGAGGCCCTCGCGGAGGAGGAGGAGGCCCGGATCACCAAGCGCTTCGGGGCCGGGGCTTGCTGCCCCCGGATGATCCTTCCCGACCCCTTTTCTTGATGACCTTTAACAATTTCGCCCTCGGAACTTTCATTGCTGCACAATGCAAGTCAAGTTTTCAGCAAAAAAAAAAAAAAAAAAAAAAAAAAAAAAAAGAAAGAAGAGCGGGATTTTTAGCTAAGTGCGAAGAGGACTTACCCCGATGGGAGACTAGGCCCGCCAACTCGAAGTTCTCCTCCCCTAGCAGTAGGGTGTACCGGGGAATCTCGGCAGTCAGCAAGGCCCCCATCGCCTCCCGGTCCCCAGGCTGGACGGTCGCGACATTCCCTCGGAGGTCGGGGTTCCCCCACCGGGGCCGGACTTGATCGATATTAGCAAAAAAGAAACGGGGTTTCCACCCCTTAATCGATGAAGGCAAAAGGAGCTTAATGACCCTATTGGGTCGGGGCTGAAACACCCACCATCCCTTCTGGGCCCGAAGAGAATAAAAATTACGGAACAAACTGACCCTAGGGGTAATACCTAGGCGATGACAAAGGATAACAAAGGCGCTAATTACCCGACAAGAGTTCGGGACTAGCTGGGAGGGGGTTAAAGAATAGAAGTCAAGGAGCGTGATAAAAAAAGGGTGGAAAGGAGGACGGAGGCCTACCTGTAGGCAGACCTCGTAAAAGGCTACGCGACCGGGTCGGGAGGAGATAACCCGGTCGTCGGGGGTCGGAAGAAATAGTTTGATCTCCTGAGGGATCCGATAACGGGCCCGGATCCTTTCCAGATCCGACCGTGTCATCGAGGAGGCTACCCCCCCTGGGGATTCCTCCACCCTCGAGGAGGTCCCGACCCCCGGCCGACGACCCCTCAACGAGGCTCCACCGGCAGCTCCACCGGCGGCTCCGCCGGCGGCCCGCCGCCGGGCCAAAGGAATGTGGTCCTCTGAATCAGAGGACCACTCGACTGGAGGAGAAGGAGAAGGGGTTTGGGGCCCCACAGAGGGAGGACGGTCCTCAGAACCGTCCTCCGATGTCCAAGAGGGTAGACTCATGAAAAAAGAAGAATCAAGATGAAAGAGGCTGACCTGGAGAAACAAGGAAAGCTGGACGCGAGCTTGCAGGTTGCAGGAGCACTAGGAGAACAGGCAGAGAGGAAGACGATGATGGGGTGGTATGGTGCCAGTTCCTTCCCCCTCGCCTGGCTTTGTGGGGTTTTCAAAACATCCCGCCATGTCCCGTCGGCCACGCGGCCCTTCACCATACGCTGGCTCGCCTCGAGGAATGCCCCAGCGCGCGGCGCGATACGCCCCCGACCGATGGTGGGGCCCCCGTTGATATCGCCGTAATGGGAAGAAATCATTACGCACCTTTCCGCGCGGACTTCGAAGAGCTGATCCTCACTTTCGAGGGCGATCGTGGCTGGCGTGGTACGGAAGGCCGTCTCTTTGCATCCCCCGTACCGTCCGCATAAGGAACAAGGCTAGGGATCAGCCACGTGGAGAACGCCCCTTGGGCCTCAGCGGTGGGACCCGCTTCGCCCCAGGGGCGAGGGGGCATCTGATATGACTGATCCCAACGTCATCAGGCAGGGTAACGGCATCAGGTCATCAGGCAGGTAACGGCAGTCAGTCATTTCCCCACCTCCGGCACCCCCTCGGGGTCGGGGTGGGGTCATCATTTCTTAACCCCGGGGCCCCTACCGGCCTCGGGGTGAACTGTCATTTCCCCACCTCCGGCACCCCCTCGGGGTCGGGGTGGGGTCATCATTTCTTAACCCCGGGGCCCCTACCGGCCTCGGGGTGAACTGTCATTTCCCCACCTCCGGCACCCCCTCGGGGTCGGGGTGGGGTCATCATTTCTTAACCCCGGGGCCCCTACCGGCCTCGGGGTGAACTGTCATTTCCCCACCTCCGGCACCCCCTCGGGGTCGGGGTGGGGTCATCATTTCTTAACCCCGGGGCCCCTACCGGCCTCGGGGTGAACTGTCATTTCCCCACCTCCGGCACCCCCTCGGGGTCGGGGTGGGGTCATCATTTCTTAACCCCGGGGCCCCTACCGGCCTCGGGGTGAACTGTCATTTCCCCACCTCCGGCACCCCCTCGGGGTCGGGGTGGGGTCATCATTTCTTAACCCCGGGGCCCCTACCGGCCTCGGGGTGAACGGTCATTTCCCCACCTCCGGCACCCCCTCGGGGTCGGAGTGGGGTCATCATTTCTTAACCCCAGGGCCCCTACTGGCCTCAGGGTGCATGGTCGACACGCTATTCAACCGCCGAAGAAAACAGCAACTATCAGCATGCACGGTGCTCACGCATGATCTTCGGCACATGGCTGTGCCTTGCCGTAGTACCATTTAGTACTCCTGTAAAGTGTGCCCCGGTACGGAGGGTCATGCCTCATAACGATGTTTGGCGCGTTGCACGCCTCTGCGCGCCACCATGCCCTACTAGGATGTACGACTCGCCGCCTCTAGCAATAGGAGCCCAGTCACATCCATCGGTGACAGTACAAGAAAGGTCTTCCGAAGCTGCACGTCACGGTATTCAGACAGGTATAAAAGAGACATATTCAGGCTGTAAGGGGGACCCGAACTCTGGCTCTCTGAGCTTTCCTCCTCTCAGCAAAAACCCTAACTGCCCCAGCTTCTCTTCGCGTGGGGTGGTTCCTTGTCTGAACCCAAGCCACTAACTTGATCGTCGGAGGGTCCCCACCGGTGCTACGGTCCCCGGGGACTTTTCTTGCAGGATTTCCCGGAGCGAGGCATCCGTCTTCCCCGACGTTCGACGGTGGTGACTTGGCGTCATCAGAACTCATCTAACTTCTTTCCAGAAAATGTTTGAAATAAAGTGAGAAGCTATTCGAGGTGGCCTAGGTACTAAACAAAATCAACAGGACCAGCCATAAAATATTGACGTTGTCGATGAAATAAAACAATCAGAAGAAAATAAAACACACAACTCAACATGCAAGCCGAGGCAGATAAGCATGAAAGCAAAATAGAAAAAACACCATTCGGGCAAGATTTTATTTGTTGGATTGTAAAGGGTTGACAGGAATCTCAGAATCAGGTCCCCCTCGAAACCCTCTCTGTCAAGGGACCACCAATGTACATTGTTTGATATCTAGACTCGATAAAATTCAAATCTAAAATATATTGACGAAGTGTATTATCTTAATGACCGAATGAAGTATTGTGAAAACAATAAGATGAGTTTTTTAAAAAAAGTAAGAAGGAATCTAATGTATGGTGGGGGTCACGATCATGGGA
This sequence comes from Calamus simplicifolius, assembly GCA_900491605.1. Classification (NCBI taxonomy): domain Eukaryota; kingdom Viridiplantae; phylum Streptophyta; class Magnoliopsida; order Arecales; family Arecaceae; genus Calamus; species Calamus simplicifolius. The sequence goes on along the minus strand of UESW01004572.1, from coordinate 76,704 downwards.
GCACGCATGGGCAGTGGATCACACCGCGTGGCCTCTGAATGAACTACACGGTACCGGAGGCGCCTCCAGTGCCTCCAGTCGTTTGGCAGCTGAAAGTATGAAAAAAAAAGTTTTTGTCCATCATTTCGATGCAAGATGATTTACATTAGTGATGCATAGATTCGCGCATGAATAAACCATCACATTTTGTACAAAGACTTCTCTCTAAAAGTGGAGGCGCCTTCGATCATTTGGCAGCTGAAAGTAAGAAAAAAAAGTCTTTGTACATCATTTTGATGCAAGATGATTTGCATTACTGATGCATAAATTCATGCATGAATAAATCATCACATCTGATGCAGATTATTCTGCATCAAAATAGTGTACTCATAGAATTTATAAAAATTATCTTTGCAGTGAGATAAAGCAAGTTACATGGAAAAAAAAATCATAATATTTTTTTTTCTTTCTACAGAAAATGAGATAGAAGTGGTTCAGATTAGACTTCATATTTTGCAAAATTAAAAGTTTTGTTTTTAGTTCTAAGCATCCAACATGATAGGTTATTAATCCAAAGCTTGTAATGTCATCACATTCACAAGCCTACTTCAAACTAAAACAAAATTGAGAAAGAAAAAAAGAAGCAAGACATCAAAATTTAACCAAGGCATAAAGGCCTATATTCATGAAAACTAGTTCAAACATTCCTACCATAATTATCGTTATTATTATGATAAAAAATTTTAAAATAAATATTTGGTTCTCCTTTTGTTTTTTTTATAATTATTAAATTGACAACCAACTCTTCATGATAGCTTTTCATGTATCGTAGTTTTTTTTTTCTTTTTTTAATACTTTTCTTTTGTTCTCGTGGCCATGTATACCGCGCACATGTCCAGGACTAGCTCAGAAATATTTAAAATCCAAAAAAAAACGATCGGATCTATTGAAAATATTATCTTGAGAATAAAATAATTATAATTGGGGAAACTAGGACCATCATTCAAATATTTTGACTACGTGAGTAACGTGCCTTTATTCCCTCTGAAAACTAACAGGTAAAGAGACAATGGACTATGGCTCGGAGGAGAAAGAAGAAGAGGCAGAAGGAGATGGAGACGGAAGTCGGGACTTCCGCCTGGGTTCCTCGTGATGATGTGGCTTGGAAGGAAATTTGTTGGGACCGTGGTCATGGGACCATGGCCGCTTGGAGGGCTCGCGTCTAGGCTTCCTAGGGGAAGTCTGACATCGGCCGGTCTTTCGCCGACCGGCCTCCCGCCGAGGAGAACCTTCCCTCGCCGACTGTTGACGGGTGGGGGGAGCAGTCTGATGCTGGGTGGCCATGGACTGTTGTTGCTGGAGCCCGTGGACCATGGCGGTGAGATTCTAGACTTGCTGAGAAAGAGTCGCCAGCCGCTCCGCTGTTTGATCAACGGCGGCGGCGGGCAAGCAACTGGAGGGTTGGTAGCAGGGGGATTGGCCTCCTGCTGCCTAGTTGGTGGGAGGAGCCCCGCTGGATAGCTGACGGAGGCATCCTGAGCTCGCATCACCACCATGGCTTCTCGAAGAGAAGAGGGGGAGAGATGTAGCGCAGGGAGAACATTCGCTACTTTTTCTTATCCCCCTTCCTGGCGCGCCAATCTGATGACGCTCAATCACCTATCCTGGACGTCGGGAACGGGATGCTTCTTCAGGATCTTCTTCACCAGGTTACCTGCTGAAAAGTCTTAGGATCGAAGAGGGTTCTCCGGTGGGACCCTACGATGCCCAAGTTAGCAACTGAGGTCACAGCTGAAGAGGGGCTCGAGTGAGCCCTTTTTAGTATGAGAAAGGAGGTCTCAGGGAGGAGGGATTCCTTCCTGAATGCTAAGGCAGCGATTTTGGGGATTATCGCACATACCTGTTTACTGGGTGGATTCACCTTTTTATAGGGGTTGACCCTGGCATGATCACGTGGGATTTTGTGAGGAGGGAATGTCTGCAGAGTTCTTGGGAGTTACGTGAATCTGCGCTGGTTGGTGGGTCCTATCTCATCGGAAAGGGAGAAAGCGGCGGTTGGTGGGCTAAGTCCCATCAGCCAGCGGGGCTGTTGGATAGTTGGGTCTAATCTCATCAACAACGTAGCCAGTAGTAGGTGGACCTGCCATTATCAGGCGGTGCGAGTCAAAGAGACGGTTTCTTGAACTGCTGGGGCCATACTGGGGAGAACTGGGATACCTTGACCCTCCCGAGGGAGTCGAGGCTGAACCCGGCTGGCCAGGGGCGGCCAGGGCCGACCTCCCCGGCCAGGAAGTGCCGGGGCGGGACAGGCCAGGAATGGCCGAGGCCGACTCGGTGGGCTTGGAGAACTCGGAGATGCCGGGGCGGAGAGGGGCCGGCCAGGAATGGCCGGGGCCGACTCGGTGGGCTTGGAGAACTCGAAGATGCTGGGGCCGAGAGGGGCCGGCCAGGAATGGCCGGGGTCGACTCGGCGAGCTTGGAGACGCCGGGGCCGAGAAGGGCCGACCAGGAAGGGTCGGGGCCGACTCGGTGGGCCTGGAGAACTCGGAGACGCCGGGCCGAGAAGGGCCAACCAGGAAGGGTCGGGGCCGACTCGGGGGGCTTGGAGACACCGGGGCCAAGAAGGGCCGACCAGGAAGGGTCGGGGCCGACTCGGCGGCTTGGAGAACTCGGGGCCGACCAGGAAGGGTCGGGGCCGGCCAGCTTGGAGACGCTGGGGCCGGGTAGGAAGGTGCCGAGGCCGGCTGGGAGGTGCCGGGGCCGGCCAGCTTGGAGACATAGGGGGCCGGCTAGGAAGATGTCGGGCCGCTTGGGAAGGTGCCGGGGCCAGTCAGCTTGGAGACGTAGGGGGGGCCGGCTAGGAAGACGCCGGGCGCTTGGGAAGGTGCCGAGGCCGGCCAGCTTGGAGACGTAGGGGGCTGGCTAGGAAGACGTCGGGACGTTGGGAGGTGCCGGGTGTCGGCCTTGGAGGCGTCGGCCATGGAGGTGTCGGCAATGGAGCTGTCGGCGTTGGAGGTGCCGGCCTTGGAGGTGCCGGCCTTGGAGGTGTCGGCCATGGAGGTGTCGGCCGTTGGGGTTCGGCCTTGGAGGTGTCGGCCATGGAGGTGCCGGCCTTGGAGGTGCCTGCCTTGGAGGTGCCGGCCTTGGAGGTGCCGGCCATTGGGGCCGTCGGCCTTGGAGCCGTCGGTCATGGAGCCATCGGCCTTGGAGCCGTCGGCCTTGGAGCTGTCGGCCTTGGAGCCATCGGCCTTGGAGCCGAGGTGGCCGAGCGGGGCAAGGCCGATTGCTGAGGGCGAGGTGGGCCATCGCGGACGTTGAGGTCGAAGTGGGCCGTGGCTGACGCTAAGATCGAGGTGGGATGCGGCCAATGTTGAGACCAACGCCGCTGTCAAGGTGGGCCATCAAAAATTATTGTCTTTATTCTCCATGGAGTCAACTGGCCCCATCAAATGCCCCCCACACTCCTTGAGCTTGCGTGCCCCGCATAAGCTAAGCGAAAGGAGTGTAGAACTTTTACCTTGGCATCTGCTCTTTCATGTTAACTTCAACCATGATTCCTTCTAGGTGGGGAAACCCCTTTCCTCTTGCGCTGCCTTCTATGGACATCTGCATGCCTTCTTTGGCTAGCTAAGGGCAGCTAGTAATCCTCTCCCAACGCGGAGTCTAGAAGTCTTTGCATGGCTATCCGCCGGCTTGAGGCTGCCAAGATAAAGCCGCTGAGGCCGTGACAAAATTGACGAAGCAAAAATAGAGCCATCGAGGCCGATTGGCCGTCGGTCGATGACACAGAGTTGAAACCGCTGAGGTAAGTTGTGGCTGACGGAAGCCTTTTGAACCCCGGAGGGTGACCTGAGAGCTGAGAGTCGTCAGGTTCCTTTTGAACCGCCTCGGGGGTGTGGGAACCACTGCGAGGGGTGACTCGCCGGGTATAGAGCCTTTATGGTCTTAACCACTCGGGGGTTTGTGAACCGCTGCGAGTGGTGTCCCGTGGGCCGAGATGCCGGTGAGCTCCTTTTGAACCATCTGGGGGTTTGTGTGCCGCCCAAGTGGCGACTCAGCCGGTTATGGAGCCTTTAGGGTCTTAACCTACTCAGGGGCACCGCCATACCGGGGCCGAGTGGTGTCCCATGGGCCGCAATGCCAGTAGCTCCTTTTGAACCATCCTGGAGGTTTGTGTGCCACCCATGTGGCAACTAGCCGGTTACGGAGCCTTTAGGGTCTTAACCTACTCGGGGGCACCGCCGTGCCGGGGCCGAGTGGTGTCCCGTGGGCCGCGATGCCAGTGAGCTCCTTTTGAACCATCTTGGGGGTTTGTGTGCCACCCAAGTGGCGACTCAGCCGGTTACAGAGCCTTTAGGGTCTTAACCTACTCGGGGGCACCGCCGTGCGGGGCCGAGTGGTGTCCCATGGGCCGCGATGCCAGTGAGCTCCTTTTGAACCATCTTGGGGGTTTGTGTGCCGCCCAAGTGGCGACTCAGCCGGTTACGGAGCCTTTAGGGTCTTAACCTACTTAGGGGCACCGCCGTGCCGGGGCCGAGTGGTGTCCCATGGGCCGCGATGCCAGTGAGCTCCTTTTGAACCATCTTGGGGGTTTGTGTGCTGCCCAAGTGGCGACTCAGCCGGTTACGGAGCCTTTAGGGTCTTAACCTACTCGGGGGCACCGCCGTGCTGGGGCCGAGTGGTGTCCCATGGGCCGCAATGCCAGTGAGCTCCTTTTGAACCATCTTGGGGGTGTGTGCTGCCCAAGTGGTGACTCAGTCAGTTACGGAGCCTTTAGGGTCTTAACCTACTCGGGGGCACCACCGTGCCGGGGCCGAGTGGTGTCCCATGGGCCGCGATGCCAGTGAGCTCCTTTTGAACCATCTTGGGGGTTTGTGTGCCGCCCAAGTGGCGACTCAACCAGTTACGGAGCCTTTAGGGTCTTAACCTACTCGGGGGCACCGCCGTGCTGGGGCCGAGTGGTTCTCATGGGCCGCGATGCCAGTGAGCTCCTTTTGAACCATCTTGGGGATTTGTGTGCCGCCAAGTGGTGACTCAGCCGGTTACGAGCCTTTAGGGTCTTAACCTACTCGGGGGCACCGTCGTGCCGAGACCGAGTGGTGTCTCGTGGGCCGCAATGCCAGTGAGCTCCTTTTGAGAGACCTGATCCTTGGACATAAGGAGAACAAGCTGTGGCGTCAGAAGGACCTCTTTTATTACTCATGCTTCTGGGAGTACATCATTGGTAATATTGGCGGAGGTTGTCCGCATTCCAGGTACATGGAATGGGTTTCCCATCGAGCTCCTCTAATTTGTATGCCCCCCGGTGAAGTGTTTCTGTGACACGATAAGGGCCCTCCCAGTTGGGGGATAGCTTGCCCTCCTCTATAGGCTTTGAAACTTCGGCTTTTCTCAGAACCAAGTCTCCGCGGCGAAAAACCTTGGGACAAACTCGAGCGTTGTAGTATTTGGCCGCACGCTGACGAAAGGTCGCCATGCGCAGCCTCGCCCGATTATGCGCCTCATCTATGAAGTCCAGGTTAGCCTGTATCAGTGCAGAGTTGTTTTCCTCGTTGAAGGACTCCACATGTGGACTGGGCAAACCGATCTCGACGGGGATGACGGCTTCGGATCCGAAGGCAAGACTGAAAGGAGTCTCGCCCGTCGGGGCTCTGGGGGTCGTGTGGTAGGCCCAGATCACACTGGGGAGCTACTCCACCCATCGACCTTTGGACCCGTCTAGCCGGGTTAGAGTCCTCTAAGGATGGTGCGGTTCATGACCTCGGCTTCTCCGTTAGTTTGAGGATGGCCGACAGATGTGAATTGGTGGTGAATGCCTAACTCGCCACAAAAGGCTTTGAATGCTTTATTGTTGAATTGGCGGCCATTGTCCATGACGAGGGTGTGGGGCAAGCCGAAACGACATATGATTGACTTCCAGAAGAAGGCTTTGACTTTGCTTTCGGTGATCTTGGCCAGTGCTTCGACCTCAACCCATTTGGTGAAGTAATCGATGGCGACTAGCAAAAATCTTTGCTGCCCTGAAGCTGGGGGGAATGGCCCGAGAATGTCCATTCCCCATTGGGCGAAAGGCCATGGGGCCGAGAGAGGACTCATTGGGGCAAATGGTTGATGTTGGATGTGTGCGTGCCGCTGGTGTTGGCCCAGATGACAACCCAAGAGGGGGGGGGTGAATTGGGTTCTTTAAAAAATTAGCCTTTTTGAATAGTTGGCTTAAGTTGAATGAAGGCAATAGCAAAGTAAATATAATGTGCAGAAATAAGACAGTGATAGAGATAGAGTCAATGTAAGTACGGCAAACACAAAGAGTTTATAGTGGTTCGGTGTATCCAACACCTACGTCCACTCCCAAGATTCACTTGGGTCCACACTATAATCAACCTGCTTACGCTGAGTTGTTTTACAAGCTCACAACTCAAACTTGTTGTTTTCCCGGGCGCACAACGAACCCAGCTGATTTTCAAGGGCTCACCAGCACAAAAACCCAAACACAAGCTTAACCAAGCTTGAACCGAGGTAAGACTACCTCCACTAGTTCAATCCCCCAGATTGAACTAGATACAAACAAATGAAATATGTTTTTCAATTACAAAGCTCCTTAATGAGCAGATTATCAAATATAATAATAAGTTTAGAAAAGCCTGATTTGTAGATGGTTGGCTTTTGAGCTTTTCTTCTTTTCTTCTTTTCTTCTTCTCCTTGCTGGATTGAATCAAGCCTCAGCTCCGATTCTTCACAGTTGAAGCAGTTGAGAAGGGTTGAAAAGCAAGAAACGAATCCTCTTTCTCCAAGTTGGGAAATCCACCAAAACTTTGATTTGAATGCCTTGGATTCCTCTTGAGCTTTTTGGAGTGGAGTGGATTTGAGCTAGAAGATTTTCCTCTTAAGATTCAGGCTCTCTCTTTTTCGGATTTTTGAAATGGGATTTCTTTCTCTTTGTTTTTCCTTTTTCTCTCTTTTCTATCTTTCCGTTTTTTTTTGAACAATAGTCTTCCCTTTTTATAGATTTCTTTCAAACCATTTTTGGAAGAAAACTATCCGTTGGAGTGTACCTTGTAGCAAAATATATCCGTTAGAAATAAGGTAAAATAGAAATATTACCGTTAGAGCTGATCTGGCAATTTGATTTTTCGTTCCAGGTGGGTTGGAGTCGACTCTAACTTTTCTGGAGTCGGCTCTAACTCGAAGCACTTTAAAACGTAATTTCTGGAGTCGTCTCTGACTTTTCTGGGGTCGACAAGAAACTTTTCTGGAGTCGACTCTAACTTACCCGGAGTCGACTCTAGGTCGGGGCCAGAAAAATCGACGTTCTGCTTCTTCTGTGAGAGTCGGCTCTAACAGTCTCGGAGTCGACTCTAACTTCCGTGCCAGATCCGGAGTCGGCTCTGTGATTCTCGGAGTCGACTCTAATGTCTGCAATCTTACCTAGACATTAGATTCGATCCAGAACACTATGTAACTCCTGATTTTGATCATTCAATAGACTTATAATCTGAAACACTTAATCAAAATCATTAGAGCCTCAATTAGTTATACTCAAATAGTTTTGTTAATCATCAAAATCATCAATTGGGTCAACAATCTCCCCCTTTTTGATGATAACAAAAACTTTGAGTATATGCATTCAAAAATTCATTCGAACTAAAGATTATAGTCATTTTGAAACTTAAAACATTTTTAAAAGGATTTGATGCCAATATTCAAAGTAAACTTTTAAAATTGTGCATGAGTTCAATATAATCCATCAATTATGAATATTTAATCTAAATGTGCAGAAAATTGCAATTGAGCTTTTTGTTAAGCTCCCCCTGCATTGAATAGCTCCCCCTATATTAAGCATCGAATTTTAACTGATTAAAATTTCAAGTCATTTTGCATAAACAATCATTTTGCATAAACAATTATTCTCCCCCTTTCTCTATGCATATTATTTCAACCATCTCTCATTAAAATTTTCAAGTCTTTCTTTCTTTGCATATTCATATTCAACCAGAATCAATCTTTCTTTCTTTGCATATTCAACCATCTCTCCCCCTTTTTTGTTATCAGCAATAAGGAGAGTATTAGATAAATAAAGTTAATAAGACATAGGGATTCAAGCAGTCAATATTTGAAAATGTGAAATTGCATTTCATAAGTAAGAACCATTACATTAGTTGATTCATGTACATTCCAAAATGAAATACATTAGATATTCAAAAATTCCTAAATACAAACTATCAAAATCAAAATCAAGGTCAGATATGTTTGAATACAATTTTCTTCAAATGACCTATGATTTCCATTACATCATCTTTTTGGATTTCTTAAAATTTTCAAGGCAAGCTTCAATTTGTGAGACTGCAAGGTCAATGTCCTTCTTCAGTTGACCAGTTGCATGAACATAAGATCCCGACCCATCAGCAATGCCTTCCATCCTTTCAAAGATTTTGTGAAGTTCAGCACCAAAGGATTCAACAGAATTGCTTATGGTAAAGGAGATCATGTCCAGTCTCGAATTAAGTTCTTCTTTCAACTGATTAAAGTCTTCTTTTAATTGAGTAATTTCATGAGATCTCTGACTATCATACTCAGCAAGCAAAGCTCTCAACTGACCAATCTGTTCATCAGAGAATCTCCCAGAAGCAGCTATAGACTGATGTGGAGGTGAGGGAATAGTACTAGGTCCGGCCTCTGAAGGTCCAGCTGAAGATGGTCCCGCAATAGATGGATCAGGGATAGATGGTCCCTCAGTGGATGGTCCAGGGATGTCTTCTACTCTGGTTCTTCTGCTCTATCTCTTTCTGCTCTTTCCTCTCTTCCTCCTTTCATCCAACACCATTCAACTTCTTGAAGCCCATCGATGAATAGTAGAGATGCTATAATAGTCAGTGTGTCTCAATTTTCTTAGGGGTTCATTCTCCATAATGAGCACACCTTGGCTTCTAAAGATTAATGTCAGAATCATACCATATGGCAGTGTAGATCTTTTCTTTGTAGCTGCCTCTGCCATATATCCAATCATCATGCCAGCTAAGTTGACTGGCCTTCCAGTAATTATGCAATCCATCAAAAGAATGTCTCGCTCCGAGACATACTCGAATCTACCAATTTTGGAAAAAGATTCTTCCACAGATGTTATGTAGTAACCTGAGTTCAGATTCAATTGATTTGCAAGGATTTCCTCAAACTCGGTTACATCTCTCCCTAACATTCTTGTCAATGCTCCACTTCTATCATCATGTTGATATTCCATTATACCGATTGTGGGCATTTCCAATAAATTTCCAAGAATCTCAGAGGTTATTGTAACTCTTGTTCCTCTTACTATACTATTAATCCACCTTCTCCTCTACTTAAACCATTGTAAAACTCTCTCACTAAGGCTGGATAAGTGGGGATATCTAATGAACAAATCTTTTCCCACCCCATTTCTTTCAAACTTCTTCCTATAGAGAAGCCTTCCGACTCAAAGAAATCAAAATTCACCTTTCTTCCAGTTGTAATGGTCTTACCGGCTAAATGATCAACTTTGGGTGAAGAGGGTGAAGGAGGGGAATCTTCTTGAGTGGCCGAAGAGGAGGATGGCGAGGGTTGCCTCCGAATAGTGCGTCGCCTTCGTGGGAACGGACGCTCCACCGACGAAACCGCGCCTCTTAGGTGCCATTGAGAAGATTGGAAAGATTAATCAAAGGTTTTGAGAAGATTGGGGAAGTTGGAAAGGCTTTGGAGCTTTTTGGATAGGTTTTGGGAGACGGATGGAATGATTTGGGGTCGACTCCGCCTTTTTATTTTTGACCTAGCTCGACTTAGAGTCGACTCCCGAAAACTGGGTGTCGGCTCCGAACCAGAAATCTGTCAGCGCTCGAATTAGAGTCGGCTCTACAAAAGCCAGAGTCGGCTCTAATGCTTAGACAGAACATCAAAAACTCAGGTGTCGACTCCACAAACTGTCAGAGTCGACTCTAACAGTTTCAGAGATAAAAAATCAAGTTTCAAGGATCTGAAACTATTCAAATTAATCATCAAATTCTAGATAAATGTTCCTTAGCAATTGGGGAAACAATGAATCAAGATCTAGATAGATTTCCTTATTGAATATCGAGATTTTTCAAGAAATTGATGAAATCTAGATAGATGTCCTTAAGAGTTTCAGAAAACTATTCCAAAGGATCACAAACTCCTAATTCTCCTCTAAGATAACAAAATCTCTCTTCACTTAAGGGTTTTGTTAATATATCTGCCAGTTGTTCTTCAGTATTCACATAATCAAGACAAATTTCATTATTGGCTACATGTTCTCTTATAAAGTGATATCT